>RXID01017102.1:0-7500 GCA_005019695.1 Trichopus zeylanicus subsp. travancoricus
ATGCTACTACTACTACTGATACTGCTACTAATACCACTCCTACTGCTCTTACGAGTACTAGTACTGCTACTAGTATAATTACTACTGCTGCTACTACTACTACTTCTTCTACAACTACTACTGTTGCGACTATTCCTGCTACTACTACGACAACTACTACAACTAGTACTCCTGCTACACAACTACTAAAACTACTATTACTTTTAGTAATGATACTCCTGCGACTACTGCGACTACTACTGCTTTGGCTAACCCTACTGTAATTACTACTCCTACTACCATTGCTACTGCTCCTACAACAACAACAACTACTCTTCCTACTACTACTACTATTACTGCTACTCCTACTACTACGATTGCTGCTACTACTAAATTTACTAATATCGCTCCAACAACTACTACTACTGCTACTAGTACTCCCCCTGCTACGTCTACTACTACAACTACTACTTCGGCTTGTACTACTACTACAGCTCTCACTACTACTGTCACTCTTGCTATTGCAACTACTACTCCTATAGCTTCTACTACTACAACTACTACTTCGGCTCCTACTACTTCTACTACTACTACTACTACTACTACTTCGGCTCCTACTACTTCTACTACTACTACCACTATTGTTGCTCCTACCACCACCACTACTAGTCATACTATAACTACTACTAATGCTACTACTGCTGCTGGTGCCCATACTGCTACTACTACCGCTACTACTACTATTGCAACTATTACCTCTACTACTATTATTGCTGTTGTTACTCTTACTAATACAACTATTGCTCCTACAATTACTACCACCACTACTACTACATTTGCAGCAACTATTAATACTATTGCTACTACTACTACAACTACATCTACTACCACAACTTCTACTACAACTTCTACTAGTACTACGGATGATATGATTTCTACAACTATTACTACTACTACTACTACTACTACTACTTCTTCGGCTACTACTTCTACTACTCCTATGGATGGTATGACTGTTACTACTACTACTACTTCTACTACTACTTCTATTATTGCTATTGCTACTACTGTGACTACTACAATTACCACTACTTCTGCTAATTCTTCTAATTCTACTACAACTGCAACTACTACTACTTCTACTTCAACTACTACTACTACTCCAACTACTACTGCTGTGGCTGCTACTTCTACTTCCACTTTTGCTAATACTTCTACTTCAACTACTACTACTACTACTACTACTACTACTACTACTACTACTACTACAACTGCTACAACTATTACTACCACTACTACTAGTACAACTTTCCCAACTATTAATACTACTGCTACAACTACTGCTGCTATTACTACTACTGCATTGACTACTAATACTATGACCACTACTACTGCAACTACTGCTACTACTAATACTACAACTACAACAACTACTACTACTCCACCTAATGCTGCTACTATAGCTACTACTACTACAACTACTATGTTTACTACTACTACAACTTCTACTATCACTACTATGATAGCTGCTACTAGTACTACAAGTTCTACCAATACTACTGCTGCTGCTGCTACTGCAGTTACTACGACCACTACTACTATTACTACTACTATTGCCACTACTCCTACTACTGCTACTGCTACTGCTACTACTACTACTATTGTTACTGCTTCTACAACTGCTACAACTACTGCTGCTGCTGCTGCTGCTGTTACTACAAATACTTCTACTGCAACTTCTACTACCACAACCACTACTACAACTGCAGCTGCTACTGTGACTACTACTGCTGCTACTACTACTACTACGACTACTAACAAATTACTAATACTACTACCACTGCTGCTGCTACTGCTGCTACTACTACTACTTCTCCTACTATAATTACCACTACTACAACTACTGCTACTGCTACTACTCCTACACCAACTAATACTATTGCCCCTACAAACACTATTGCTACTACTAGTATCCCTGCTACTACAACAATTACTACTACTACTACTACTACTGCTACTACTACTACTACCACAGCTACAACTACTACTACTTCTAGTTCTATTACTACTTATACTACTACTACAATTGTTGTTTCTACTACTATAACTACTACTACTACTACTGTTGCTAGTACGATTACTACTGCTACTATTGCTTCCACTTCTTCGACTGCCACTACTAGTACAAGTAAAATATCTACTTCCAGTACTCTTGCTTCAACTACTACAACTACTGCTGCTGCTGGTACTATTGCCACTACTGCTACCTCTAAGTTGACAGCCACTAAAATTACTTCTGCTAGTACTACTACTGCCACTACTGCTACAACAACAACAACTACTACTACAAGTACTACTACCACTACTGCTATGGCTATTACTATTGCCACAACTTCTGCTACTGCAACTGTTACTATGCTTCTACTACTATAACTACTACCATTGCTACTGCCACAGCTACTAAGAATATTAGCACTAGAACTTCGACTGCTTCAGCAACTACAACAACTTCTGCTACCACTGCGACTACTACCACTGCTACTACTAACAGTGCTACTATGACAATTAATATTGCTGTTGCTACGACAACTACAACTACTTCTTATGCTACAACTATTACTGCCACTACTACTACTTCTACTACTACTAATACTACTATTACAACAGCTATGACTGCAACTATAGCTACTTCAGCTACTGCGGCTACTACTTCCACTACTGCTACAACAATAACTACTACTATTACTACTACAACACAACTTCTACAATTGCTACCAATACTACTTCTACTACTACTTCTCCTACTACTAGTACTACTATTACTACTACTACTACTATTGCAAGTACTACTACTATTACTGCTGCTGCTGCTGCTGCTACTACTACTACTACTACTACTACTACTACCGCGACTATTGCAGCTACTACTGCTGCTACAACTATTCCTACTACTGTTGCTGCTACTACTACTACTACTGCTCCTACTACTGCTAGTACTACAACTAGTACTGCTACTACAATTACTATTACTACTACTGCTCCTACGACAGTTGCTGCTACTTCTGCCACTATGATTACTGCCACTGCAATGACTACTACTACTTCTAATTTTACTGCTACTACTTCTACTACTTATGCAATTGCTAATACTGCAACTACAGCTACTAGTACTACTAATGTTGATTCAACAACAACTGCTACAACTACTTCAACTACTAATTTTGCTACTACTGCTACAACTAATACTACTTCTACCGCTACTACTACTGCAACTACTACAATTGCTACTACTACTGCTACCACAACTGGTGCTACTACTCCTTATACTACAACGACTACAACAACTACTGCTACTGCTACTGCTATTGCTAATACTACTCCTACTACTACTATTGCTACTACTATTAATGCTACTACAACAGCTACTATTGCTACTGCTACAACTATTACAATAGCTAATGTTGCTACTCCTACAACTTCTACAATAGCAACTATTGCTACTGCTTGATGCTTCTCATACTACAATAAATACTACGATTAATACTAATGCCGTTGCTGTAAATATTGCTGCTAGAACTACGACTACTATTACAACTACTACTGCTATTATTACTGCTGCTGCTACTACTATTACTGCAACTACTACTTCTGTTACCACACAACCACTATTGCTACTACTACTACTAAAACGACTACTATTACTGTTGCTACTACTACATCTACTACTACTGCTACTATTGCTACTACTACTTGTACTATTACAACACACTACTACAGCAGTTGCTACTACTACTATCGCTTCTACTACTTCTGCTACAACTACTACTACCACAACTACTACTAATACAACTGCTACTCCTACTTCTACTTTTGCTAGTACTACTGTTGCTACTACTGCTATTACCGCTGCTACTACTACTACTACTACTACCCCAACTATTGAAACTACTACTACTACTTATACTACTATTCCTACTACTACTACTACTGCTATTATCGCTACTACTCGTGCTAGCGCTACTATTACTACTACAATTACTACTACTACTCCTACTATTGCTACTAATGCTACTAGTACTACGACAACTACTATTTTTGTTTCTACTACTTTTACTACTTATCCTACTACTACTACTACTACTACTACTACTACTACTACTACTGGTACTACTACCACAATGGCTCCTACTGCTACTACTGCGACTTCTCTTACTACTATGACTACTGCTACTACTACTACTACTACTACTACTACTTCTTCTTCTTCTACTTCTACTACAACAATTACTGCTATTGCTACTTCTACAAATGCTACTACCACAGCAACTATTACTACTAATACCACTCCTACTGCTCTTACTACTAATGATACCGCTACTACTATAATTACTACTGCTGCTACTACTACTACTTCTACTACTTATACTATTGCTACTGCTGCGACTATTCCAGCTACTACTATGGCAACTATTACACCTAGTACTTCTGCTACACTACTACTACAACTACTAGAGCTTTTAGTAATGATACTCCTGCTACAACTATGACTACTACTACTTTAGCTACTGCTATTGCAACGACTACTACTACTATCGCTACTGCCCCAACAACAACAACTCCTCCTTCTCCTCCTCCTCCTCCTCCTCTTACTACTACTACTCCTACTACTATGATTGCTTCTACTACTACATCCACAAATATCGCTCCAACTACTGCTACTAATACTACTAATACTCCCACTGCTATAGCTACTACTACCACTACTACTCCTGGTAGTACTACTTCCACTATAGCTACCACTACTACTGTCGCTCCAGCTACTGCAACTACTACACTTACTGCTACTACTACTATAACTCCCGCTCCTACTACTTCTACTACTACTACCATTGTTGTTACTCCTACTACTACTGTTACTGCTGCTCATACTATAACTATTGCTGCTACTGCTACTACTGCGACTACTACTTCTAGTGCTACCAGTACAACTACTACAACTTCTACTACTACTACTTCTATTGTTAGTCCTACTACTACTACTACTACCACATTGACTACTAATACTATTACCACCACTACTACTACTGCTGCTGCTACGACAACTACTATGCTTACTACTACAACAACAACTACGACTACTACTGTTATCACTATTATGATAGCTAGTACTACTACTACAACAATTACCAATACTACTACTACTGCTGCTGCTACTATAGTAACTGCTATACTACAACTGTTACTACTAGTATTGCTACTACTGCTACAACAGCTACTGCTACTACTGCCGCTGCTGTTGCTGCAACTATGTCTACTGCAACTACTACTACCATTACTACTACTACAGCGGTTGCTAGAACTGCTACAATAACTATAGTTGCTTCCGTTCCATCTGCTTCTACTACTGTTGCTGCTGCTGCTACTATGACTACTAAGAAACTACTAAAACTACTACAACTACTGCTAGTACTACAAGAACTACCACTGCTACTACCACCACTACTAGGATTATTACAACTAGAACTTCTATTGCTTCTACAACTATCACTACTTCTGCAACCACTGGTACTACTATTAGTGCTACTACGACTATCAATATTAATGTTGCTGCTACTACTACTACTACTTCTTATGCTATAACTATTACTACCACTATTACTACTACTACTACTGCTACAACTACTACAACTGCTACTATAGCTACATCGGCTACTGTGGCTACTACTTCTACTACTGCTACAACAACTTCTACTACAAAGACATCTACTATTACTACTACAATACAACTTCTACAACTGCTACCAATACGATTGCTACTACTGCCACTGCTACTACTTCTCCTCCTATTACTAATGCTACTAATACTACTATTACGACTATCACTGCTACTACTGCTGCTACAGCTATTAATACTACTACTACAACTACTATTACTACTACTGCTGCTGCTGCTGCTGCTTCTACTGCTAGTATTACTACTACTACTGCTACTACTACTACTATTACTACTACTACTTCTGCTGTTGCTGTTGCTGTCACTGATTCTGCTACTACTGCTACTGTTGTTGCTACTATTACTACTACTACTACTACTTGTACTACCACTCTTACTACTACAGCTACTACTACTATTACTACTACTAATACTACTACTACCACTTCAACTACTACTATTGCAACTACTACTACTGCTACTACAACTCCTTCTGCTGAAATGTTGTTGCTACTACTACTTCTCCTATTGCAACTATAGGTACTAGTACTACCACTACTCTGACTACTGCTACTACTACTGCCACTACTACTACTCCTCCTACTTCTACTATTATTGCCACGATGACTAATGCTACCGCTACTACTATTGATACCACTACTGTTGCTGCTGCTGGTACGACACTACTACTACTACTACTACTACTGCTGCTGCTACAATTACTGTAGCTACTACTCCTTTACTACTAGTACTACTGCAAATACTGCTACTACTACTACTAATACTACTACTACTACTGCTCCTGCTCCTGCTATTATTGCTTCTACAGCTACTAATAGTACTACCACTACTACGACAACTACTACTTTTGCTTCTACTACTACTACTAGTGCTGCGACCACAACTACTACTACCGCTACTAGCACTACTTCTCCTGCAACAACAACTACTAATACTACTACTATTGCAATAATGACTGCTTCTCCAATTACCACTTCTACTAGTAATGCTAGTGCTCTACTTCTCCTAAAACTACAATAATTGCTTCTACTACAACTACTACTACTAGACTGCTACTAAGTACACTATAATAACTGCTGCTGCAACTTCAGCTACTACAAGTACTACCAGTACTACAACTATTACTTCTACTACTTTTGCAACTGCTAATACTACAATTGCAGCAACTAGTACTATTAATGTTGATTCAACAACAACTACTTCAACTACTACGACTACTAACTTGGCTACTACTGCTACAGATACTACTACTTCTACTACTGCAATAAATATTAAAATTACTGCTGCTACTGCTACTACGATTGTTGCTACTACTCCTAACACAACAACTACTACAACTACTACTAGTACCAATACTACTACTAGTACCAATACTACTACTATTACAACTTCAGCTACAACTTCTTCTACAACTATTACTGTGGCTACTACTACAACAAATATTGCTGCTACTGCTATTGCTAATACTACTACTACAATAGCTACTGCTACTACTATTACTTCTACTACAACTATTATTGCTACTTCTACTTCGACTACTACTACTACTACAACAACAACAACAACTACTGCTTTTGCTACTACTACTAACGCTACTACTACCGCTACTGCCACTACTGTGGCTACCGCAACTATTGTAGTACAACTATAGGTACCACCACTAGCACCAGTACTACTACTACTACCACCATCAACACCACTACTATTACTACGACTACCACCCCTACTACTACTACTATTACTACAGCTTATACTTTTCCTACTTCTACTCCTACTACTGCTACTAC
>RXID01017104.1:0-21237 GCA_005019695.1 Trichopus zeylanicus subsp. travancoricus
AGTGTGGTTCAATAATCTATGAAATCCTATCCCAACTCTAAACTTTAAAGTTACTTTAAAGAAGGAGTCACACACTAAGCATAGCAATTTTACTCTGAAAAAAAATGGTCAATCAAATTTTTATTCAACGTTATAGAATTAAAGAGCTAGAATCGAATTCCTATCTTTGTTTCATATTTCATAAATGAAAGAACCAGTTAATAAATGAAAAACCAAATTTTTTTCTATTGCTAGACACTAGTCTGAACCAGAATGGCAAAACAAATAAAGAAAGGTCCATTAGTCCTCATCTACAAATATCGAATTTTAACGCCTAATACTCCATAGATAGTTCGAATTGTAAATTTCAATGATCAATTTTAGCACAAATTGTTTACAGAGGAGCCCTCCCTTCTCTGATCCATTCGACACGTGCAATTTCTTTTCCGTCGATAGGCCTTGCTATTTGCCCTTGAATTCCTTTTGTGTGCATTTATTCAGTTAATTCAATCGCCTTTTTCATTGCCTTTCGAAATGAAACTATATTTTTAAATTGTAAAGCAATATATTTTACAAGAATTAGATTTTTTTGTTTTCTCTTTCGATCATCTTTCATTTATCCACGTTCCCTTATTGTGTTTTACAACTCACAATTAGATTTTTTTATGTTATGGGAGAAATTTCATTTGCTACAAAGTCTATTGATCGATCCAGTAGTATGGTGACTATTCTCGGGATTCTCAAACTACGCAAGCTAATAAGTGGTTTTTTTATATTATATATAGTTATTAAGTTTAGAGTGGGGTTCAATAATCTTTGAAATCCTAACCCAACTCTAAACTTTAAAGTTACTTTAAAGAAGGAGTCACACACTAAGCATAGCAATTTTACTCTGAAAAAAAATGGTCAATCAAATTTTTATTCAATCGTATAGAATTAAAGAGCTAGAATCGAATTGCTATCTTTGTTTCATATTTCATAAATGAAAGAACCAGTTAATAAATGAAAAAACAAATTTGTTTCTATTGCTAGACACTAGTCAGAACCAGAATGGCAAAACAAATAAAGAAAGGTACATTAGTCCTCATCTAAAAATATCCGAATTTAAACGCCTAATACTCCATAGATAGTTCAAATTGTAAATTTCAATGATCAATTTTAGCACAAATTGTTTGTAGAGGAGCCCTCCCTTCTCTGATCCATTTGACACGTGCAATTTCTTTTCCGTCGACACGCCTTGTTATTTGCACTTGAATTCCATTTGTGTGCATTTATTCAGTTAATTCAATCGCCTTTCTCATTGCCTTTCGAAATGAAACTATATTTTTAAATTGTAAAGCTATATATTCTGCACGAATTAGATTTTTTGTTTTCTCTTTCTATCATCTTTCATTTATCCATATCCCCTTATTGTGTTTGACAACTCATAATTAGAATTTTTTATGTTATGGGAGAAATTTCATTTGCTACAAGTATATGATCGATCCAGTCGTATGGTGACTATTTCTTGGGATCTCAAAAATACGAAGCAATAAGTTGGTTTTTTTTATATTATATACAGTTATTAAGTTTAGAGTGGGGTTCAATAATCTATCAAATTCTAACCCAACTCTAAACTTTAAAGTTACTTTAAAGAAGGAGTCACACACTAAGCATAGCAATTTTACTCTAAAAAAAAATGGTCAATCAAATTTTTATTCAACCTGATAGAATTAAAGACCTAGAATCGAATTGCTATTTTTGTTTCATATTTCGTAAATGAAAGAACCAGTTAATAAATGAAAAAACAAATTTGTTTCTATTGCTAGACACTAGTCAGAACTAGAATGGCAAAACAAATAAGGAAAGGTCCATTAGTCCTCATCTACAAATATCCGAATTTGAACGCCTAATACTCCATAGATAGTTCGAATTGTAAATTTCAATGATCAATTTTAGCACAAATTGTTCGTAGAGGAGCCCCCCCTTCTCTGATCCATTCGACACGTGCAATTTCTTTTCCGTCGATACGCCTTGCTATTTGCACTTGAATTCCTTTTGTGTGCATTTATTCAGTTAATTCAATCGCCTTTCTCATTGCCTTTCGAAATGAAACTATATTTTTAAATTATAAAGCTATATATTTTGCAAGAATAAGATTTTTTGTTTTCTCTTTCTGTCATCTTTCATTTATCCATATCCCCTTATTGTGTTTGACAACTGATAATTAGATTTTTTATGTTATGGGAGAAATTTCATTTGCTACAAGTATATGATCGATCCAGTCGTATAGTGACTATTTCTTGGGATCTCAAAAATACGAAGCAATAAGTTTGGTTTGTTTATCTTATATACAGTTATAAATTTAGATGGGGTTCAAAAATCTATGACAATCCTACCCAAACTCTAAGCGCTTAAAGTTATCTTTAAAGCAGGCGTCACACACTAGGCATAGGCAATTTTACTCTTAAAACAATGGTCAATCAAATTTTTATTCAACTTATGAACTAAAGAACAGAATCCCAATTGCTATTTTTGTTTCATATTTCATAAATGAAAGGACCAGTTAATAAATGACAGAACAAATTTGTTTCTATTGCTAGAGACTAGTCAGAACCAGAATGGCAAAACAAATAAAGAAAGGTCCGTTAGTCCTCATCTACAAATATCCGAATTTTAACGCCTAATACTCCATAGATAGTTCGAATTGTAAATTTCAATGATCAATTTTAGCACAACTTGTTTGTAGAGGAGCCCTCCCTTCTCTGATCCATTCGACACGTGCAATTTCTTTTCCGTCGATATGCCTTGCTATTTGCACTTGAATTCCTTTTGTGTGCATTTATTCAGTTAATTCAATCCCCTTTCTAATTGCCTTTCGAAATGAAACTATATTTTTAAATTCTAAAGCTATATATTCTGCAAGAATTAGATTTTTTGTTTTCTCTTTCTATCATCTTTCATTTATCCATATCCCCTTATTGTGTTTTACAACTCATTATTAGATTTTTTTTGTTATGGGAGAAATTTCATTTGCTACAAGTATATGATCGATCCCGTCGTATAGTGACTATTTCTTGGGATCTCAGAAATACGAAGCAATAAGTTGGTTTTTTTATATTATATATAGTTATTAAGTTTATAGTGGGGTTCAATAATCTATGAAATCCTAACCCAACTCTAAACTTTAAAGTTACTTTAAAGAAGGAGTCACAAACTAAGCATAGCAATTTTACTCTAAAAAAAAAATGGTCAATCAAATTTTTATTCAACCTTATAGAATTAAAGAACTAGAATCGAATTGCTATTTTTGTTCATATTTCACAAATGAAAGAACCATTTAATAAATGAAAGAACAAATTTGTTTCTATTGCTAGACACTAGTCAGAACCAGAATGGCAAAACAAATAAAGAAAGGTCCATTAGTCCTCATCTACAAATATCCGAATTTTAACGCCTAATACTCCATAGATAGTTCGAATTGTAAATTTCAATGATCAATTTTAGCACAAATTGTTTGTAGAGGAGCCCTCCCTTCTCTGATCCATTCGACACGTGCAATTTCTTTTCCGTCGATACGCCTTGCTATTTGCACTTGAATTCCTTTTGTGTGCATTTATTCAGTTAATTCAATCGCCTTTCTCATTGCCTTTCGAAATGAAACTATATTTTTAAATTGTAAAGCTATATATTCTGCAAGAATTAGATTTTTTGTTTTCTCTTTCGATCATCTTTCATTTATCCACATCCCCTTATTGTGTTTTACAACTCATAATTAGATTTTTTATGTTATGGGAGAAATTTCATTTGCTACAAGTATATGATCGATCCAGTCGTATAGTGACTATTTCTTGGGATCTGAAAAATACGAAACAAAAAGTTGGTTTTTTTATATTATATATAGTTATTAAGTTTAGAGTGCGGTTCAATAATCTATGAAATCCTAACCCAACTCTAAACTTTAAAGTTACTTTAAAAAAGGAGTCACACACTTAGCACAGCAATTTTACTCTAAAAAAATGGTCAATCAAATTTTTATTCAACCTTATAGAATTAAAGAGCTAGAATCCAATTGTTATTTTTGTTTCATATCTCATAAATGAAAGGACAAGTTAATAAATGAAAAAACAAATTTTTTTCTATTGCTAGACACGAGTCAGAACCAGAATGGCAAAACAAATAAAGAAAGGTCCATTAGTCCTCATCTACAAATATCCTAATGTTAACGCCTAATACTCCCTTGATAGTTCGAATGTAAATTTAAAATGATCAATTTAGCACAAATTGTTGTAGAGGAGCCCACTCCCTTCTCTGATCCATTCGACACGTGCAATTTCTTTTCCGTCGATACGCCTTGCTATTTGCACTTGAATTCCTTTTGTGTGCATTTATTCAGTTAATTCAATCGCCTTTCTCATTGCCTTTCGAAATGAAACTATATTTTTAAATTGTAAATCTATATATTTTGCAAGAATTAGATTTTTTGTTTTCTCTGTCTGTCATCTTTCATTTATCCATATCCCTTTATTGTGTTTAACAACTCATAATTAGATTTTTTATGTTATGGGAGAAATTTCATTTGCTACAAGTATATGATCGATCCAGTCGTTATGGTCACTATTTCTTGGGATCTGAAAAATACGAAGCAATAAGTTGGTTTTTTTATATTATATATAGTTATTAAGTTTAGAGTGCGGTTCAATAATCTATGAAATCCTAACCCAACTCTAAACTTTAAAGTTACTTTAAAGAAGGAGTCACACACTAAGCATAGCAATTTTACTCTAAAAAAAAATGGCCAATCAAATTTTTATTCAACCTGATAGAATTAAAGACCTAGAATCGAATTGTTATTTTTGTTCCATATTTCATAAATGAAAGAACCAGTTAATAAATGAAAAAACAAATTTGTTTCTATTGCTAGACACTAGTCAGAACGAGAATGGCAAAACAAATAAAGAAAGGTCCATTAGTCCTCATCTACAAATATCCGAATTTTGACGCCTAATACTCCATAGATAGTTCGAATTGTAAATTTCAATGATCAATTTTAGCACAAATTGTTTGTAGAGGGCCCCTCCCTTCTCTGATCCATTCGACACGTGCAATTTCTTTTCCGTCGATACGCCTTGCTATTTACACTTGAATTTCTTTTGTGTGCATTTATTCAGTTAATTTAATCACCTTTCTCATTGAATTTCGAAATGAAACTATATTTTTAAATTGTAAAGCTATATATGATGCAAGAATTAGATTTTTTATTTTCTCTTTCTATCATCTTTCATTTAATCATATCCCCTTATTGTGTTTTACAACTCATAATTAGATTTTTAATGTTATGGGAGAAATTTCATTTGCTACAAGTATATGATCGATCCAGTCGTATAGTGACAATTTCTTGGGATCTCAAAAATATGAAGCAATAAGTTGGTTTTTTTTATATTATATACAGTTATTAAGTTTAGAGTGGGGTTCAATAATCTATGAAATCCTAACCCAACTCTAAACTTTAAAGTTACTTTAAAGAAGGAGTCACACACTTAGCATAGCGATTTTACTCTAAAAAAATGGTCAATCAAATTTTTATTCAACCTTATAGAATTAAAGAACTAGAATCCAATTGCTATTTTTGTTTCATATTTCATAAATGAAAGAACTAGTTAACAAATGAAAAACAAATTTGTTTCTATTGCTAGACACTATTCAGAACCAGAATGGCAAAACAAATAAAGAAAGGTCCATTAGTCCTCATCTACAAATATCCGAATTCCAACGCGTAATACTCCATAGATAGTTCGAATTGTAAATTTCAATGATCAATTTTAGCAGAAATTGTTTGTAGACGAGCCCTCCCTTCTCTGATCCATTCGACACGTGCAATTTCTTTTCCGTCGATACGCCTTGCTATTTGCACTTGAATTCCTTTTGTGTGCATTTATTCAGTTAATTCAATCGCCTTTCTCATTGCCTTTCGAAATGAAACTATATTTTTAAATTGTAAAGCTATATATTCTGCAAGAATTAGATTTTTTTGTTGTCTCTTTCGATCATCTTTCATTTATCCATATCCCCTTATTGCGTTTTACAACTCATAATAAGATTTTTTATGTTATGGGAGAAATTTCATTTGCTACAAGTATATGATCGATCCAGTCGTATGGTGACTATTTCTTGGGATCTCAAAAATACGAAGCAATAAGTTGGTTTTTTTTATATTATATACAGTTATTAAGTTTAGAGTGGGGTTCAATAATCTATCAAATTCTAACCCAACTCTAAACTTTAAAGTTACTTTAAAGAAGGTGTCACACACTAAGCATAGCAATTTTACTCTAAAAAAAAATGGTCAACCAAATTTTTATTCAACCTTATAGAATTAAAGAGCTAGAATCGAATTGCTATTTTTGTTTCATATTTCATAAATGAAAGGACCAGTTAATAAATGAAAAAACAAATTTGTTTCTATTGCTAGACACTAGTCAGAACCAGAATGGCAAAACAAATAAAGAAAGGTTCCATTAGTCAACATCTACAAATATCCGAATTTTAACGCCTAATAACTCCATAGATAGTTCGAATTGTAAATTTCAATGATCAATTTTAGCACAAATTGTTTGTAGAGGAGCCCGCCCTTCTCTGATCCATTCGACACGTGCAATTTCTTTTCCGTCGATACGCCTTGCTATTTGCACTTGAATTCCTTTTGTGTGCATTTATTCAGTTAATTCAATCGCCTTTCTCATTGCCTTTCGAAATGAAACTATATTTTTAAATTGTAAAGCTATATATTCTGCAAGAATTAGATTTTTTGTTTTCTCTTTCGATCATCTTTCATTTATCCACATCCCCTTATTGTGTTTTACAACTCATAATTAGATTTTTTATGTTATGGGAGAAATTTCATTTGCTACAAGTATATGATCGATCCAGTCGTATAGTGACTATTTCTTGGGATCTCAAAATACGAAGCAATAAGTTGGTTTTTTTATATTATATATAGTTATTAAGTTTAGAGTGCGGTTCAATAATCTATGAAATCCTAACCCAACTCTAAACTTTAAAGTTACTTTAAAAAAGGAGTCACACACTTAGCACAGCAATTTTACTCTAAAAAAATGGTCAATCAAATTTTTATTCAACCTTATAGAATTAAAGAGCTAGAATCCAATTGCTATTTTTGTTTCATATCTCATAAATGAAAGGACAAGTTAATAAATGAAAAAACAAATTTTTTTCTATTGCTAGACACGAGTCAGAACCAGAATGGCAAAACAAATAAAGAAAGGTCCATTAGTCCTCATCTACAAATATCCTAATTTTAACACCTAATACTCCATAGATAGTTCGAATTGTAAATTTCAATGATCAATTTTAGCACAAATTGTTTGTAGAGGAGCCCTCCCTTCTCTGATCCATTCGACACGTGCAATTTCTTTTCCGTCGATACGCCTTGTTATTTGCACTTGAATTCCTTTTGGGTGCATTTATTCAGTTAATTCAATCGCCTTTCTCACTGCCTTTCGAAATGAAACTATATTTTTAAATTGTAAATCTATATATTTTGCAAGAATTAGATTTTTTGTTTTCTCTGTCTGTCATCTTTCATTTATCCATATCCCTTTATTGTGTTTAACAACTCATAATTAGATTTTTTATGTTATGGGAGAAATTTCATTTGCTACAAGTATATGATCGATCAAGTCGTATGGTGACTATTTCTTGGGATCTCAAAAATACGAAGCAATAAGTTGGTTTTTTTTATATTATATACAGTTATTAAGTTTAGAGTGGGGTTCAATAATCTATGAAATCCTAACCCAACTCTAAACTTTAAAGTTACTTTAAAGAAGGAGTCACACACTAAGCATTGCAATTTTACTCTAAAAAAAATGGCCAATCAAATTTTTATTCAACCTGATAGAATTAAAGACCTAGAATCGAATTGTTATTTTTGTTTCATATTTCATAAATGAAAGAACCAGTTAATAAATGAAAAAACAAATTTGTTTCTATTGCTAGACACTAGTCAGAACGAGAATGGCAAAACAAATAAAGAAAGGTCCATTAGTCCACATCTACAAATATCCAAATTTTAACGCCTAATACTCCATAGATAGTTCGAATTGTAAATTTCAATGATCAATTTTAGCACAAATTGTTTATAGAGGAGGCCTCCCTTCTCTGATCCGTTCGACACGTGCAATTTCTTTTCCGTCGATACGCCTTGCTATTTGCACTTGAATTCCTTTTGTGTGCATTTATTCTGTTAATTCAATCGCCTTTTTCATTGCCTTTCGAAATGAAACTATATTTTTAAATTTTAAAGCTATATATTATGCAAGAATTAGATTTTTTGTTTTCTCTTTCGATCATCTTTCATTTATCAACATCCCCTTATTGTGTTTGACAACTCATAATTAGATTTTTTACGTCATGGGAGAAATTTAATTTGCTACAAATATATGATCGATCCAGTCGTATAGTGACTATTTCTTGGGATCTCAAAAATACGAAGCAATAAGTTGGTTTTTTTATATTATATATAGTTATTAAGTTTAGAGTGGGGTTCAATAATCTATGAAATCCTAACCCAAATCTAAACTTTATAGCTACTTTAAAGATGGAGTCACACGCTAAGCATAGCAATTTCACTCTAAAAAAAAATGGTGAATCAAATTTTTATTCAACCTTATAGAATTAAAGAACTAGAATCCAATTGCTATTTTTGTTTCCTATTTCATAAATGAGAGAGCCAGCTAATAAATGAAAAAACAAATTTGTTTCTATTGCTAGACACTAGTCTGAACCAGAATGGCAAAACAAATAAAGAAAGGTCCATTAGTCCTCATCTACAAATATCCGAATTTTAACGCCTAATACTCCATAGATAGTTCGAATTGTAAATTTCAATGATCAATTTTAGCACAAATTGTTTGTAGAGGAGCCCTCCCTTCTCTGATCCATTCGGCACGTGCAATTTCTTTTCCGTCGATACGCCTTGCTATTTGCACTTGAATTCCTTTTGTGTGCATTTATTCAGTTAATTCAATCGCCTTTCTCATTGCCTTTCGAAATGAAACTATATTTTTAAATTTTAAAGCTATATATTCTGCAAGAATTAGATTTTTTGTTTTCTCTTTCGATCATCTTTCATTTATCCACATCCCCTTATTGTGTTTTACAACTCATAGTTAGATTTTTTATGTTATGGGAGAAATTCCATTTGCTACAAGTATATGATCGATCCAGTCGTATAGTGACTATTTTTTGGGATCTCCAAAATACGAAGCAATAAGTTGGTTTTTTTATATTATATAGAGTTATTAAGTTTAGAGTGGGGTTCAATAATCTATGAAATCCTAACCCAACTCTAAACTTTAAAGTTACTTTAAAGAAGGAGTCGCACACTAAGCATAGCAATTTTACTCTAAAAAAAATGGTCAATCAAATTTTTATTCAACCTTATAGAATTAAAGAACAAGAATACAATTGCTATTTTTGTTTCATATTTCATAAATGAAAGAACCAGTTAATAAATGAAAGAACAAATTTGTTTCTATTGCTAGACACTAGTCAGAACCAGAATGGCAAAATAAATAAAGAAACGTCCATTAGTCCTCATCTACAAATATCCGAATTTTAACGCCTAGTACTCCATAGATAGTTCGAATTATAAATTTCAATGTTCAATTTTAGCACAAATTGTTTGTAGAGGAGCCCTCCCTTCTCTGCTCCATCGACCCGGTGCAATTTCTTTTCCGTCCGATACGCTGCTATTTGCACTTGAATTCCTTTTGTCTGCAATTTATTCAGTTATTCAATCGCCTTTCTCATTGCCTTTCGAAATGAAACTCTATTTTAAATTGTAAAAGCCTTATTATTCTTGCAAGAATTAGATTTTTTGTTTTCTCTTTTATATCCTTTTCATTTATCCATATACCCTTATTGTTTTTACAACTCAAATTAGATTTTTTGATGTTATGGGAGAAATTTCATTTGCTACAAGTATATGGTCGATTCCAGTGTTATTGGTCACTATTTCTTGGGATCTCAAAAAATACGAAGCAATAAGTGGTTTTTTATATTATATTATTAGTTATTAAGTTTAGCGTGCTGTTCCATAGTCTTAGGACAATCCTAACCCAACTCTAAACTTTAAAGTTACTTTAAAGAAGGAGTCACACATTAAGCATAGCAATTTTACTCTAAAAAAAAAATGGTCAATCAAATTTTTATTCCACCTTATAGAATTAAAGAACTAGAATCGAATTGCTATTTTTGTTTCATATTTCATAAATGAAAGAACCAGTTAATAATTGAAAGAACAAATTTTTTTCTATTGCTAGACAATAGTCAGAACCAGAATGGCAAAACAAATAAAGAAAGGTCCATTAGTCCTCATCTACAAATATCCGAATTTTAACGCCTAATACTCCATAGATAATTCTAATTGTAAATTTCAATGATCAATTTTAGCACAAAAATTATTTGTAGAGGAGCCCTCCCTTCTCTGATCCATTCGACACGTGCAATTTCTTTTCCGTCGATACTCCTTGCTATTTGCACTTGAATTCCTTTTCTGTGCATTTATTCAGTTAATTCAATCGCCTTTCTCATTGCCTTTCGAAAGGAAACTATATTTTTAATTGTAAAGCTATATATTCTGCAAGAATTAGATTTTTTTTTTCTCTTTCTATCATCTTTCATTTATCCACATCCCCTTATTGTGTTTTACAACTCATAATTAGATTTTTTATGTTATGGGAGAAATTTCATTTGCTACAAGTATATGATCGATCCAGTCGTATAGTGACTATTTCTCGCAATCTCAGAAATACGAAGCAATAAGTTGGTTTTTTTATATTATATATAGTTATTAAGTTTAGAGTGGGGTTCAATAATCTATGAAATCCTAACCCAACTCCAAACTTTAAAGTTACTTTAAAGAAGGAGTCACACACTAAGCATAGCAATTTTACTCTAAAAAAAAATGGTCAATCAAATTTTTATTCAACCTTATAGAATTAAAGAGCTAGAATCGAATTGCTATCTTTGTTTCATATTTCATAAATGAAAGAACCAGTTAATAAATGAAAAAATAAATTTGTTTCTATTGCTAGACGCTAGTCAAAACCTGAATGGCAAAACAAATACAGAAAGGTCCATTAGTCCTCATCTACAAATATTCGAAATTTAACGCCTAATACTCCACAGATAGTTCGAATTGTAAATTTCAATGATCAATTTTAGCACAAATTGTTTGTAGAGGAGCCCCCCCTTCTCTGATCCATTCGACACGTGCAATTTCTTTTCCGTCGATACGCCTTGCTATTTGCACTTGAATTCCTTTTGTGTGCATTTATTCAGTTAATTCAATCGCCTTTCTCATTGCCGTTCGAAATGAAACTATATTTTTAAATTGTAAAGCTATATATTATGCAAGAATTAGATTTTCTGTTTTCTCTTTCGATCATCTTTCATCTATCCACATCCCCTTATTGTGTTTTACAACTCATAATTAGATTTTTTATGTTATGGGAGAAATTTCATTTGCTACAAGTATATGATCGATCCAGTCGTATAGTGACTATTTCTTGGGATCTCAAAAATACGAAGCAATAAGTTGGTTTTTTTTATTTTATATACAGTTATTAAGTTTAGAGTGCGGTTCAATAATCTATGAAATCCTAACCCAACTCTAAACTTTAAAGTTACTTTAAAGAAGGAGTCACACATTAAGCATAGCAATTTTACTCTAAAAAAAATGGTTCAACCAAAATTTTTATTCACACCTTAAGAATTAAAGAACTAGAATGATTGTGATGCCTTTTCATTACATATTTCATAAATGAAAGAACCAGTTAATAAATGAAAAAAAACAATTGTTTCTATTGCTAGACAACTAGTCAGAAACCAGAATGGCAAAACAAATAAAGAAAGGTCCATTCGTCCACATCTAAATATCCGAATTTTAACGCCTAATACACCATAGATAGTTCGAATTGTAAATTTCACTGATCAATTTTAGCTCAAATTATTTGTAGAGGAACCCGCCTTCTCTGATCCATTCGACACGTGCAATTTATTTTCCGTCGATGCGCCTAGCTATTTGCACTTGAATTCCTTTTGTGTGCATTTATTCAGTTAATTCAATCGCCTTTTTCATGGCCTTTCGAAATGAAACTATATTTTTAAATTGTAAAGCTATATATTCTGCAAGAATTAGATTTTTTGTTTTTTCTTTCTATCATCTTTCATTTATCAAAATCCCCTTATTGTGTTTTACAACTCATTATTAGATTTTTTATGTTATGGGAGAAATTTCAATTGCTACAAGTATATGATCGATCCAGTCGTCTTGTCACCTATTTTCTTGGGATCTCAAAATACGAAAGCAATAAGGTTGGTTTTTTTATATTATATATAGTTATTAAGTTTAGAGTGCGGTTCAATAATCTATGAAATCCTAACCCAACTCTAAACTTTAAAGTTACTTTAAAAAAGGAGTCACACACTTAGCACAGCAATTTTACTCTAAAAAAATGGTCAATCAAATTTTTATTCAACCTTATAGAATTAAAGAGCTAGAATCCAATTGCTATTTTTGTTTCATATCTCATAAATGAAAGGACAAGTTAATAAATGAAAAAACAAATTTTTTTCTATTGCTAGACACGAGTCAGAACCAGAATGGCAAAACAAATAAAGAAAGGTCCATTAGTCCTCATCTACAAATATCCTAATTTTAACACCTAATACTCCATAGATAGTTCGAATTGTAAATTTCAATGATCAATTTTAGCACAAATTGTTTGTAGAGGAGCCCTCCCTTCTCTGATCCATTCGACACGTGCAATTTCTTTTCCGTCGATACGCCTTGTTATTTGCACTTGAATTCCTTTTGGGTGCATTTATTCAGTTAATTCAATCGCCTTTCTCACTGCCTTTCGAAATGAAACTATATTTTTAAATTGTAAATCTATATATTTTGCAAGAATTAGATTTTTTGTTTTCTCTGTCTGTCATCTTTCATTTATCCATATCCCTTTATTGTGTTTAACAACTCATAATTAGATTTTTTATGTTATGGGAGAAATTTCATTTGCTACAAGTATATGATCGATCAAGTCGTATGGTGACTATTTCTTGGGATCTCAAAAATACGAAGCAATAAGTTGGTTTTTTTTATATTATATACAGTTATTAAGTTTAGAGTGGGGTTCAATAATCTATGAAATCCTAACCCAACTCTAAACTTTAAAGTTACTTTAAAGAAGGAGTCACACACTAAGCATTGCAATTTTACTCTAAAAAAAATGGCCAATCAAATTTTTATTCAACCTGATAGAATTAAAGACCTAGAATCGAATTGTTATTTTTGTTTCATATTTCATAAATGAAAGAACCAGTTAATAAATGAAAAAACAAATTTGTTTCTATTGCTAGACACTAGTCAGAACGAGAATGGCAAAACAAATAAAGAAAGGTCCATTAGTCCACATCTACAAATATCCAAATTTTAACGCCTAATACTCCATAGATAGTTCGAATTGTAAATTTCAATGATCAATTTTAGCACAAATTGTTTATAGAGGAGGCCTCCCTTCTCTGATCCGTTCGACACGTGCAATTTCTTTTCCGTCGATACGCCTTGCTATTTGCACTTGAATTCCTTTTGTGTGCATTTATTCTGTTAATTCAATCGCCTTTTTCATTGCCTTTCGAAATGAAACTATATTTTTAAATTTTAAAGCTATATATTATGCAAGAATTAGATTTTTTGTTTGCTCTTTCGATCATCTTTCATTTATCAACATCCCCTTAGTGTGTTTGACAACTCATAATTAAGATTTTTTACGCCAGGGGAGAAATTTAATTTGGCTACAAATATAGGATCATAAGTCGTATAGTGACTATTTCTTGGGATGTCAAAAATACGAAGCAATAAGTTGGTTTTTTATATTATATATTGTTATTAAGTTTAGAGTGGGGTTCAATAATCTATGAAATCCTAACCCAAATCTAAACTTTATAGCTACTTTAAAGATGGAGTCACACGCTAAGCATAGCAATTTCACTCTAAAAAAAAATGGTGAATCAAATTTTTATTCAACCTTATAGAATTAAAGAACTAGAATCCAATTGCTATTTTTGTGTCATATTTCATAATTGAAAGAACCAGTTAACAAATGAGAGAACAAATTTGTTTCTATTGCTAGACACTAGTCAGAACCAGAATGGCAAAACAAATAAAGAAAGGTCCATTAGTCCTCATCTACAAATATCCGAATTTTAACTCCTAATACTCCATAGATAGTTCGAATTGTAAATTTCAATGATCAATTTTAGCACAAATTGTTTGTAGAGAAACCAGCCCTTCTTTGATCCATTCGACACGTGCAATTTCTTTTCTGTCGATATGCCTTGCTATTTGCACTTGAATTCCTTTTGTGTGCATTTATTCAGTTAATTCAATCGCCTTTCTCATTGCCTTTCGAAATGAAACTATATTTTTAAATTGTAAAGCTATATATTCTGCAAGAATTAGATTTTTCGTTTTCTCTTTCTATCATCTTTCATTTATCCACATCCCCTTATTGTGTTTTACAACTCATGATTAGATTTTTTATGTTATGGGTGAAATTTCATTTGCTACAAGTATATGATCGATCCAATCGTATAGTGACTATTTCTTGGGATCTCAAAAATACGAAGCAATAAGTTGGTTTTGTTTATATTATATATAGTTATTAAGTTTAGAGTGGGGTTCAATAATCTATGAAATCCTAACCCAACTCTAAACTCTAAAGTTACTTTAAAGAAGGAGTCACACACTAAGCATAGCAATTTTACTCTAAAGAAAAATGGTCAATCAAATTTTTATTCAACCTTATAGAATTCAAGAGTTAAATTCGAATTGCTACTTTTGTTTCATATTTCATAAATGAAAGGACCAGTTAATAAATGAAAGAACAAATTTGTTTCTATTGCTAGACACTAGTCAGAACCAGAATGGCAAAACAAATAAAGAAAGGTCCATTAGTCCTCATCGACAAATTATCGAATTTTAACGTCTAAGACTCCATAGGATAGTTTTCGAAATTGTAAAATTCATTGAAGATCCATTTTTTTTAGCAAAATTGTTTTGTAGAGGAGCCCTCCAGTCTCTGATCCATTGGAACACGTGCAATTTCTTTTCCTCGTACGCATTGCTATTTGTACTTGAATTCCTTTTGTGTCCATTTATTCAGTTAATTCAATCGCCTTTTTCATTGCCTTTCGAAATGAAACTATATTTCTAAATTGTAAAGCTATATATTCTACAAGAATTAGATTTTTTATTTTCTCCTTCTATCATCTTTCATTTATCCACATACCCTTATTGTGTTTTACAACTCATAATTAGATTTTTTATGCTATGGGAGAAATTCCATTTGCTACAAGTATATGATCGATCCAGTCGTATAGTGACTATTTATTGGGATCTCAGAAATACGAAGCGATAAGTTCGTTTTTTTTATATTATATATAGTTATTAAGTTTAGAGTCGGGTTCAATAATCTATGAAATCCTAACCCAACTCTAAACTTTAAAGTTACTTTAAAGAAGGAGTGACACACTAAGCATAGCAATTTTACACTAAAGAAAAATGGTCAATCAAATTTTTCTTCAACCTTATGGAATTCAACAGTTAGAATCGAATTGCTATTTTTGTTTCATATTTCATAAATGAAAGGACCAGTTAATAAATGAAAGAACAAATTTGTTTCTATTGCTAGACACTAGTCAGAACCAGAATGGCAAAACAAATAAAGAAAGGTCCATTAGTCCTCATCTACAAATATCCGAATTTTAACGCCGAATACTCCATAGATAGTTCGAATTGTAAATTTCAATGATCAATTTTAGCACAAATTGTTTGTAGAGGAGCCCCCGTCTCGATCCATTCGACAGTGCAATTTCTTTTCCGTCGATACGCCTGTGCCTTTGGTACTTGAATTCCTTTTGTTGGGGGGGGGGTTTGCATTTATTATTTAATTCCAGTCGCCGTTTTCATTGCTTAGAAATGAAACAGATTTTTAATTGTAATCTATATTTCTGCAAGAATTAGATTTTTTGTTTCTCTTTTCTATCATCCTTTCATTTATCCACAGCCCCTTAATTGTGTTTTACACTCATATAGATTTTTATGTTATGGGAGAAAATTCCATTTGCTACCAGTATACGATCGATCCAGTCCGTATAGAAACTATTCTGGGATCTCAAAATACAAGCAATAATTTCCTTGTTTTTTATTATGTATGTCGTCAGTTTTAAGAGTGGGGTTCAATAATCTATGAAATCCTAACCCAACTCTAAACTTTAAAGTTACTTAAAAGAAGGAGTCACACACTAAGCATAGCAATTTTACTCTAAAAAAAATGGTCAATCAAATTTTTATTCCACCTTATAGAATTAAAGAACAAGAATCCAATTGCTATTTTTGTTTCATAATTCATAAACGAAAGAACCAGTTAAGAAATGAAAGAACAAATTTGTTTCTATTGCCAGACAATAGTCAGAACGAGAATGGCAAAACAAATAAAGAAAGGTCCATTAGTCCTCATCTACAAATATCCGAATTTTAACGCCTAATACTCCATAGATAGTTCGAATTGTAAATTTCAATGGTCAATTTTAGCACAAATTGTTTGTAGAGGAGCCCTCCTTTCTCTGATCCATTTGACACGTGCAATTTCTTTTCCGTCGATACGCCTTGCTATTTGCACTTGAATTCCTTTTGTGTGCATTTATTCAGTTAATTCAATCGCCTTTTTCATTGCCTTTCGAAATGATAATATATTTTTAAATCGTAAAGCTATATATTCTGCAAGAATTAGATTTTTTGTTTTCTCATACAATCATCTCTCATTTATCCACATCCCCTTATTGTGTTTTACAACTCATCATTAGATTTTTTATGTTACGGGAGAAATTTCATTTGCTACAAGTATATGATCGATCCAGTCGTATAGTGACTATTTCTTGGGATCTCAGAAATACGAAGCAATACGTTGGTTTTTTTATATTATATATACTTATTAAGTTTAGAGTGCGGTTCAATAATCTATGAAATCCTAACCCAACTCTTAACTTTAAAGTTACTTTAAAGAAGGAGTCACACACTAAGCATAGCAATTTTACTCTAAAAAAAATGACCAATCAAATTTTTATTCAACCTTATAGAATTAAAGAACTAGAATCCAATTGCTATTTTCCTTTCGTATTTCATAAATGAAAAAACCAGGTAACAAAGGAAAGAACAAATTTGTTTCTATTGCTAGACACTAGTCAGAACCAGAATGGCAAAACAAATAAAGAAAGGTCCGTTAGTCCTCATCTACAAATATCCGAATTTTAACACCTAATACTCCATAGATAGTTCGAATTGTAAATTTCAATGATCAATTTTACCACAAATTGTTTGTAGAGGAACCAGCCCTTCTTTGATCCATTCAACACGTGCAATTTCTTTTTCGTCGATACGCCTTGCTATTTGCACTTGAATTCCTTTTGTGTGCATTTATTCAGTTAATTCAATCGCCTTTCTCATTGCCTTTCGAAATGAAACTATATTTTTAAATTGTAAAGCTATATATTCAGCAAGAATTAGATTTTTCGTTTTCTCTTTCTATCATCTTTCATATATCCACATCCCCTTATTGTGTTTTACAACTCATGATTAGATTTTTTATGTTATGGGAGAAATTCCATTTGCTACAAGTATATGATCGATCCAGTCGTATAGTGACTATTTCTTGGGATCTCAAAAATACGAAGCGATAAGTTCGTTTTTTTTATATTATATATAGTTATTAAGGTTAGAGCGGGGTTCAATAATCTATGAAATCCAAGCCAAACTCTAAACTTTAAAGTTACTTTAAAGAAGGAGTCACACACTACGCATTGCAATTTTACTCTAAAAAGAAATGGTCAATCAAATTTTCATTCAACCTTATAGAATTAAAGAGCAAGAATCCAATTGCTATTTTTGTTTCATATTTCATAAATGAAAGAACCAGTTAATAAATGAAAGAACAAATTTGTTTCTATATCTAGACACTAGTCAGAACCATAATGGCGAAACAAATAAAGAAAGGTCCATTAGTCCTCATCTACAAATATCCGAATTTTAACGCCTAATACTCCATAGATAGTTCGAATTGTAAATTTCAATGATCAATTTTAGCACAAATTGTTTGTAGAGGAGCCCTCCCTTCTCTGATCCATTCGACACGTGCAATTTCTTTTCCGTCGATACGCCTTGCTATTTGTACTTGAATTCCTTTTGTGTGCATTTATTCGGTTAATTCAATCGCCTTTTTCATTGCCTTTCGAAATGAAACTATATTTTTAAATTGTAAAGCAATATATTTTACAAGAATTAGATTTTTTTGTTTTCTCTTTCGATCATCTTTCATTTATCCACGTTCCCTTATTGTGTTTTACAACTCACAATTAGATTTTTTTATGTTATGGGAGAAATTTCATTTGCTACAAGTATATGATCGATCCAGTCGTATAGTGACTATTTCTTGGGATCTCAAAAATACGAAGCAATAAGTTGGTTTTTTTATATTATATATAGTTATTAAGTGTAGAGTGCGGTTCAATAATCTATGAAATCCTAACCCAACGCTAAACTTTAAAGTTACTTTAAAGAAGGAGTCACACACTAAGCATAGCAATTTTACTCTGAAAAAAATGGGCAATCAAATTTTTATTCAACCTTATAGAATTAAACAACTAGAATCCAATTGCTATTTTTGTTTCATATTTCATAAATGAAAGGACCAGTTAATAAATGAAAAAACAAATTTGTTTCTATTGCTACACACTAGTCTGAACCAGAATGGCAAAACAAATAAAGAAAGGTCCATTAGTCCTCATCTACAAATATCCGAATTTTAACGCCTAATACTCCAGAGATAGTTCCAATTGTAAATTTCAATGATCAATTTTAGCATAAATTGTTTGTAGAGGAGCCCTCCCTTCTCTGATCCATTCGACACGTGCAATTTCTTTTCCGTCGATACGCCTCGCTATTTGCACTTGAATTCCTTTTGTGTGCATTTATTCAGTTAATTCAATCGCCTTTCTCATTGCCTTTCGAAATGAAACTATATTTTTAAATTGTAAAGCTATATATTCGGCAAGAATTAGATTTTTTTGTTTTCTCTTTCTATCATCTTTCATTTATCCTCGTCCCCTTATTGTGTTTTACAACTCATAATTAGATTTTTTATGTTATGGGAGAAATTTCATTTGCTACAAGTATATGATCGATCCAGTCGTATAGTGACTATTTCTTGGGATCTCAAAAATACGAAGCAATAAGTTGGTTTTTTTATATTATATATAGCTATTAAGTTTAGAGTGCGGTTCAATAATATATGAAATCCTAACCCAACTCTAAACTTTAAAGCTACTTTAAAGAAGGAGTCACACACTAAGCATAGCAATTTTACTCTAAAAAAAATGGGCAATCAAATTTTTATTCAACCTTATAGAATTAAACAACTAGAATCCAATTGCTATTTTTGTTTCATATTTCATAAATGAAAGGACCAGTTAATAAATGAAAAAACAAATTTGTTTCTAATGCTAGACAATAGTCTGAACCAGAATGGCAAAACAAATAAAGAAAGGTCCATTAGTCCTCATCTACAAATATCGGAATTTTAACGCCTAATACTCCATAGATAGTTCGAATTGTAAATTTCAATGATCAATTTTTGCACAAATTGTTTGTAGAGGAGCCCTCCCTTCTGTGATCCATTCGACACGTGCAATTTCTTTTTCGTCGATACGCCTGGCTATTTGCACTTGAATTCCTTTTGTGTGCATTTATTCCGTTAATTCAATCGCCTTTCTCATTGCCTTTCGAAATGAAACTATATTTTTAAATTGTAAAGCTATATATTCTGCAAGAATTAGATTTTTTGTTTTCTCTTTCTATCATCTTTCATTTATCCATATCCCCTTATTGTTTTTTACAACTCATAATTAGATTTTTTATGTTATGGGAGAAATTTCATTTGCTACAAGTAGATGATCGATCCAGTCGTATAGTGACTATTTCTTGGGATCTCAAAAATCCGAAGCAATAAGTTGGTTTTTTTATATTATATATAGTTATTAAGTTTAGAGTGCGGTTCAATAATCTATGAAATCCTAACGCAACTCTAAACTTTAAAGTTACTTTAAAGAAGGAGTCACACACTAAGCATAGCAATTTTACTCTGAAAAAAATGGGCAATGAAATTTTTATTCAACCTTATAGAATTAAACAACTAGAATCCAAGTGCTATTTTTGTTTCATATTTCATAAATGAAAGGACCAGTTAATAAATGAAAAAACAAATTTGTTTCTAATGCTAGACACTAGGCCGGAACCAGAATGGCAAAACAAATAAAGAAGGTCATTACGCTCCTCTACAAATATCCGAATTTTAACGCCTAATACTCCATAGATAGTTCGAATTGTAAATTTCAATGATCAATTTTAGCACAAATTGTTTGTAGAGGAGCCCTCCCTTCTATGATCTGTTCGACACGTGCAATTTCTTTTCCGTCGACACGCCTTGCTATTTGCACTTGAATTCCTTTTGTGTGCATTTATTCAGTTAATTCACTCGCCTTTCTCATTGCCGTTCGAAATGAAACTATATTTTTAAATTGTAAAGCTATATATTCTGCAAGAATTAGATTTTTTATTTTCTCTTGCGATCATCTTTCATTTATCCACATCCACTTATTGTGTTTTACAACTCATAATTAGATTTTTTATGTTATGGGAGAAATTTCATTTGCTACAAGTATATGATCGATCCAGTCGTATAGTGACTATTTCTTGGGATCTCAAAAATACGAAGCAATAAGTCGGTTTTCTTATATTATATATAGTTATTAAGTTTAGAGTGCGGTTCAATAATATATGAAATCCTAACCCAACTCTAAACTTTAAAGCTACTTTAAAGAAGGAGTCACACACTAAGCATAGCAATTTTTACTCTAAAAAAAATGGGCAATCAAATTTTTATTCAACCTTATAGAATTAAAGAACTAGAATCCAATTGCTATTTTTGTTCATATTTCATAAATGAAAGGACCAGTTAATAAATGAAAGAACAAATTTGTTTCTATGGCTAGACACTAGTCTGAACCAGAATGGCAAAACAAATAAAGAAAGGTCCATTAGTCCTCATCTACAAATATCCAAATTTTAACGCCTAATAC
>RXID01017105.1:0-43864 GCA_005019695.1 Trichopus zeylanicus subsp. travancoricus
CTCGGCGAGCTCGCGCGGGTTGGGGGCTGGGGTTAGGGGTGAGCAAAACCGGTTAACCGAACCGGTTTTGCTCATTTGAGAACCGGAACCGGATTCCGGTTCTCAAAAAATTGAGAACCGGAACCGTACCGGTTTGGATGAAAAACCGATTTTCCGGTTCTGGTTCTAAACTGGTTTAAACCGGTTCTAAAACCGGTTAACCGGTTTTATATTACTGCAAATTAACCACCAGCGACCGCCGGCGTCGGCGAGGGCGAGACGGTTCTAAAACCGGTATACCGGAGCTCCGGCGTCACGACGACCGGTGAGGGCTAGGCGGCGTCGCGGCGAGCTCGGGGGCGAGCGCGAAGGCGAGGCGGCGTCGCTGCGAGCTCGGGGGCGAGCGCGAAGGCGAGGCGGCGTCGCTGCGAGCTCGGGGGCGAGGGCGAGGCCGAGGCGGCGTCGGCACGTTGCTGCGAGCTCGGGGGCGAGGCGAGGGCGAGGCCGAGGTACGATGGGCTTCGGCGCGTTGCTGCGCGCTAGGTGGGGCGAGGCGAGGGCGAGGCCGAGGCGCGTCTGCGCATTGCTGCGCGCTCGGGGGAGAGGCGTTCGAGGGCTAGGCTCGAGGCGGGCTTCGGCGCGTTGCTGCGAGCTCGGGGGCGAGGCGAGGGCGAGGCCGAGGCGGCGTCGGCGCGTTGCTGCGAGCTCGGGGGCGAGGCGAGGGCGAGGCCGAGGCGGCGAGCTCGGGGGCGAGGCGAGGGCGAGGCGGCGCAATTAGGGTTAGGGTTAGGGTTTTATATATAGATGGAAAACCGGTACGGTTCCGGTTAACCGATTTTTCAGAAAACGTGAAACCGGAACCGGAACCGTACCGGTTTGCCTGAAAACCGATTTTCCGGTTCGGTTCTCAACCGGTACGGTTCGGTTAACCGGTTTTTCGGTTTTTTTGCTCACCCCTAGCTGGGGTTGGGGGGGTTGTTGTGGTCGTGGGAGGACCTCGCGCACTTACTAGTTTACCACCGTCCTATTTTGTTCCCTCGCTAACTTGACTCGTACTCCCGTAAGATGAAGCTGGCCTTACAGTAGGGTTAGTGTTAACATCAATTTGATTTCGACGTCCTTATCGGTTTCTATCCGATATTATTTACGTACGTAATATTATTCACGTAATTATTCATTATTTTTACAAATTTTTAAATATATTATAATTTTTTAATTTGAAGTTAAAAAATAATTAAAATTAAATTAAATTTTAATCAAAATATAATTTTTATTTTAGACCTTCGATATATGGTTATACTTCAGAACCGCTGTCATGAAATCGCGTAGAGCTAATTGTTTTAATTTATATGCCCATAAATGCTCGTCCAGATTTTCGAGGTATTAAATTTGTAATTCCACACCCAGATGTTCCAAACTCAACCGATGATGACTATGATGATTAGTTGTATTATTTTAAAATTTATAAATTATGTATGTGTGAAATACATTTCAATGAAAAGTTAAATTTGCTTATATTAATTTTTAAATTTTAATCATATTTATATCATTTCTTATATATTTTTTTAATACACTAATATATATTAAAAACAGACAATAACAGTGACTATTTATTAAAATTAATTTTAATTAGCTTAAATAATATTTAAAATTATTGTAAAATTAAATATAAATTCATTCATAATTTTCCAAATTTTTTTAATTTTTTTTTAATATTTTATCGTATTTTTAATTTGAAGTCAAAATACAGTTAAAATATAGTAAAACTCTAGTCTAACGCCTAATTAATAATTTAAAAAATTCTTTCGGCTCAAATCGAAACCGCCGAAACTGAAACCAAAATGACCCAAACATATCGATTTCGACCTGTCCCGAAATCAAAACCGAAAATGAAAACCTTGGTTAGGATTCGACCTTACCGTGTTCGGGATGGAGGGATTGAAAATCGGCGAGGATGTCGGACTCGTCGATGGGGGACTGGAACCGGCGGAAGCGCGAGTAGGAGATGGCGTTCGCCGCGACGTTCCCTGAAGCCCGAGCTTCGCCTCCGACACGAACAGCGCCGGCCCACCGGAAGAGGGCGGGAAGAAGAGCACAGAAGCTTCCGTGTTGAGTGCACTTGAATGGAGGGACAGCTGTCACTATTGACCGTGACACGTGGTGTGTTCTCTGGAGAGACTGATGGAGGGCCCGGCCCAATAGGTTGGCCCACTCTAGGCTTTGCTGGGCTTAGTTGGCTTCATTGAGTTACGCTGTTACAAGCTCGTACCAAAACAGGGTTACACAAAAACTGTAATAAAAATACAAATTATTTTTTCGCTTCGCTACTATTGAGGCTCAAATATCTCCCTCGTAAGATTTTATTTTTTATATAAATTCTCTCCATTATTTGTCTGAAATTTTAGGTTTTCTCAACTTTTTCTAAGATCAAGACCAAAACCTGCATGCAAAACACCCCTGATTAATTACAATATTTGCTATTTTTTTAACAAAAGTACCCTTTTAGTATGTTTGGTTTATAATTAAAGATAATCATTTGTTGTGTTTTTAAATATAAATCTTTGTTAGTTCCTAAAAATATATTTGCATTGTGAATAAAATTGCATATTACTCCTTTAGGTTTTGTGAAATTATATATTTTTTTTTGAATTTCTGTACTGAGTAAATATATTTGAGTGATATATGATAAATTAAGTTTTAACTCTGCACGCAAAAAAGATGATCCTACGCCTGACCTAACATTACCTTTTAACTCATCTCTTTCCCAAATTTGAAAACATTTTCCCCCTTTTACACCAATAATTTGCCTTTAATTTGCTTTTATCCTAAATGGCACTAGTTAAGAGTAATTAGGACTCTTATTATTGGCGGAAGAAATCAAGCTACAACTAGAAATAATTTAGCTCGAGGCTCGTCAGATACTCGAGCTCGTGTTTAAAATTGAGCTTATATTTTTAATGAATTGAGTTTGAGGTGCGGCCGGTTTGCTCTATTCCTTGTCTAAGAACTCAGCTCAATTATGTACGTATAATCTTAGGTATCATTTACTTCAGGATCAAAACTAGAACTAATAAATCACTTTTGTAAATTAATAGTTTTTATTAAAATTAACGTTCCAATAATTTAAAGTTCGAAAAATTATTTAATTTTTTTATAATAATTTAATTTAAAAACAGTGTAAAATAAATAATATTAATTTTATAAAAAAATAATTCTAAAAAATTTGATTTTGATTTTGATTCCAAATCAAACGCGATCTAGGTTATTTATTGTTTCTGAAATTGCAAAACCTCCTTAAAAAAATCAAATAATTATGAAAATCTCTTTACAAAAAACCATATAACTGCAAAAACCTCCTTGCATTCATCACTTCAATCTGAGGCTCATGAATGTGCCACTAAAATCTGATAATTTTTACAGCATATTCAATAGCTCAAAAATTTATATAATTTTTTAATTTTAAAAAAATATTCAAATTTCATGAGATTTCAACAAGTCATATAAAAATTATTATTATATTATTTGCAGGTATTAAATATGAAATTCTGATAGAAATTATTAAGAGCCCAATAATTAATATTAAAACAGATTGAGCATCGTATTATATTAAAAGTTTAAATTAGTCAAAATAGTAGACTTTATCAATGACCCATCATTATTGTTCGTCACTTATTATTCGAGTTAAATCGAGTAACTTTAATCGAAAAAAAGCCGCATGATAAAAAATTTGATGGTTAGTTTTAAATCATGGCTACTCAATTTAACTCGATCAATAGAGCTAACAAATGATAATGTTGGGGGCATCTGTAAAAAAAGTTTAAATTAGAGATATAAATGAAATTATAATTATTTTAAAGGACATGGGTTCTTTCAAAAGTGTATATTGATATATATATATTTTTTTTTTGTATTCATTTTCTCCAAAAACTGACACCTGTATGTTACCTGCTGCGAAGACTGGGAACTGGCCTAGTAGGGACATCAACGGCAGCTCCACCAGCACGATCAAAATAGGGGAGTTAAAAGACAATAAAACAAAACTTAAACTCCAAAATATATTTCAATAAATATTTTGTAACAATATTGGAAATTATTTCGTTATCCACAAAATATTAACAGTGTAAACAAAAATTAGTTTTTTTATCTTCAATTTATTTTTAGAAGTAATTAAAAATGGTCCACTTTCGATATTTAATGGGATGAAAATATACTTCACAAGTATAATTATTAATATACATTATTTATTTAAAAGCTTTCCCCAATAATAAATTTAAAAATTATATTATTATAATTTAAAATATTATTAATTTTTTTTTAGAAATTTCGGATCAAAAATAATAATGTAAAATTTAATTAATTTTTTACTTTTAGCTTGAAAGTGATCGAAAATGAATTAATATTTGAAGGTCATTTATTTAAAATCAAATATTCAAAATAAATAAAAATAATTTTACTTCCAATAATTTCTCACTTTTTTCAATCAAACAAATCTACTGCAAATACTAGTTGTGCAAAATGCTAAGGAGAAAGCAGATAAAAAAATTATAACCTCACCGGCTCTTTGGAATCAGATCTTGAAATCCGAAACTTATTCATATTTATACTAATAATAAATGTATGAATTTAGTCGGTCATAATTCATTGAACAAAAATAATCCTAACTAACAATATATATTAATAAATTACTATGATTTTTTTGCTATTTGAAATAAATCATTTACAATTTTAAGTGAGAATTACCAAAAATTTCTTGAAAATTTTTGAAAATTTTAATTAGTCCTTCGTATTTTCAAAATGCTTTATCAACACCTAAAAATTTTTAAAATTCAAAATCAGCCCTTGTAGCAATTAATTTTATAAATAAACATGTAGATTTATAACTATTTACAAATATTTTTCTTTATATATAAATATTTTATTTGAGGTAAAATATTTATATATAACATAAATATTGATAAATAATAATAAACTCACATTTTTATTTAGAAAGTTAACTCTTCTTGGGGGTTAATTTTAAAATTTAAAAATTTTTCGGGATTGATAAGAAATTTTGAAAATACAAGGACTGATTAGAAATGTCAAAAAAGTTCCAGAATTTTCTGCTAATTTGTTTAATAAATAACTAATCAAAATATTTTTATTATAATAAAAATATGAGTTGTTATACGTGAAATTTATTCATAATTATATAACTTTTTTATATTTCTAAACTTACAAATTACTAATTTTGGGATAATTCCATAAAAAATTGTAATTAAATATGTATTAATTAAAAAATATGTGTATTTGTATGTTCCTATATATGTACACATGCATTAGGCAGATAGGATCTGCGCCCGGAGTTGAGACCGGCGCAAATCAGAAACGGTTCATGTCGGATCCAACGGAAATGCCCGATCCAACCGAATATAACATGTTGGGCGGACAAAAATCTTTGCGCCCGAGCGCTGTCTCCGCGTCCATGAAAAATTCCAAAAACGGAAACAAGTTAGAAAAAAAGTCTTTATCTTCAACCGCGTCGCTCGGCTTTTTCGCCCCGTGTCCGACAGCATCACATGGTCTATGAGATTTTTTTTTTTTTTTTTCTTTTTATTTGCGGATGGCCCGCTCTTCTGGAGTTGGGTTTTTACATATAACACCCTCAAATCTATAAGTTTTTACACTCCGCACATGTTTTTAGCTTATTAAAACGCTTGTCTGTTTTTGCAATCCATCTCTTCCATTAGAAGCCGCGCGCTCGGGCACACGGTGTTGTCCGCTGGTTCCAGTTGCAATGGTTGAATTTGTCTGTCAAATCCACACTAAGAGTAGGGTGCCGCGGCGGGGACGAACACTGATCATGTGCCCAGGCCATTATTTTATTGATTAATTCCTTAATTAGATATAGAATTAAACTTCTTAATTGCGTGATTAGCGTATCCCGCCGTGGTTGGTGGTCAACGACGACGAACAGTCTTAAAATAAATTTAAATTATTCTAAATTTATTTATTGGAATTGAAATTTGGGAGACAGAGGAGAGCTGCGGCGAGCACCGGAGCGCGAAAACAGTCCCTTCTGACGGAGATGTCAAGGGACTCGCAATCGCACAAAAAAAGAGAGGTGAGGCCTGAAGGGCGACGACGAGGAGGCTAAGGAGGGCCGGAAGGGGACAACATGGGAGGATTCAAAATAAAATCAAATCGAACCAAATCAAAATTTTTAGTTTTAAAAATTCAAAAATTGAATCGAATTATTCAATTCAGTTCGGTTTAAATCAAAAATTAAAAATTTAAATTAATTTTATTTTTTAAATTTAAATTAAAATAAAAAAATAAAAATCAAAACTAATATTATATATATATATATATACATAATTCGGTTCGGTTCGGTTTTTAAGATTTTTCAAAATCAAAAATCGAAATAGAAATCTAATTTTGAATTTTCTATTTTTCAAAATCGAATCGAACCAAAAATCAAATAACCCAAATCGAATCGATTATTCAATTTTAATTCGATCGATTTATTTAATTTGAACCGAATATTACACGGGTCTATTTCGATAGTAGAGATAGAATCCGAAAAAGAAAATCTTCATATTCTCTCCCTATATATAATTTGATTCGATTACATTTGTACGATTATATAAAAATTAAATCAAAATCGTAACCATAATTTAAAAGTATTGTTTAAAATTTTTTTAAATAGAATTTAATCGAAAATTAAATAGTCGAAATTAAATTAGTTATTCGATTACACTTCAATCGATTTATTTGTTTAAATCCGATCAGTGCACACATGTGAGTTTGGTCGAGTTTTGATTTTATTAATGAGTTGAAATCGTCGTCAGGTTGACCAAAAAGTCTTAGACGTGACGGACGTGACGCGCATAAATTATATCTTTTGCCGGTTTTAAACCTTGGGGCTTTTTTCCAAATTCCTCCTGCAGTATTTGGATTCCATTCAGAAAGCTCCCTAAACCAAGCATTGGAGGGGTTAGTTTACAAATTTCAAAAGATTCAGGGAGGAATATGCAAAATCCCCTCTTATTGTGCGAGTTCATGCTGCCAAATAACAATTATGCATCGAGCATCAATTATCGACCATAAAATGATTTTTATTTTGAGAAAATTATCGCTGGCCTCCATTTGATAAAACAATAAACTTAGTTAATTAGTGTGATTAAATATAATAATTATAACTTCATTCGATCTTAATTACAAAAAATTATAACGATGGCATTTACTCACGCTGTTTAAGCAACTTAAAACACTAACGGAGACGATCAGACTTGCATTAGCTTTCCAAGGGCTGGGTACTAAAAAGTTAAAATACATCTCGGCAGGGACCTCTTGGTAATTTTGTCTTTTATTTATTTATTGCCTTAAATCATTTAAAACCCATTAATTTTCGATTATGATTGCCATCCACATCATTTAGCTGATCGTTATTGTTCTATCCATGGCCACTTGGCGAATGACCCAGAGGGGCCTGTTTGGTTTGGGTTCAGAGACCGAGTCAGTATTTTTTAGAATTTTTTTTTTATCTTATGACATTAATATTTATTATTTTATATTATTATTAAAATAAATTATTATAAAAAATTAAATAGTTTTTTGAGCTTTAAATTATTGAAGTCTTAATTTTGATAAAAAGATATTAGTTTACAAAAGTAGTTCACTAGTCTTGACCTTGACTTTGATCATGACCCTGTTTCAAACAGACCCTAGTTCTTCAGAATCCAATTAAACAAAACCAAACTTTCAAATAATTCGTATTCGTATTCGTATTCGTATTCGCAGAGATCAAGATGACGTTCAAGTCCAACAACATGACGCGATCGAATAGGAATGACGCTTGATTAAGGACCCCTAAACGTTTTCAAGCCTCCACGTGGAGCGATTACGAGGCCTAATCAAGGCGAAAACAAGTGATTAGGAATTAAGGGTCCCTCTGTTTCGATAAAAATATGTAGAGATGCGAAAGAACCGATTTTCCATCGCTTTTGATCTATTTTCTCTGAAGAAATAAAATAAGAAGAGATTGATGAGGATATTTAATGCCCATAAAAAATGTTTTAAATTCATTTTTAGGGACAATGAATTAAAGTAAAATTTCGCTTTCAATTACATCCCTTAAATCAAATAAACATTTGCAACAAAAATCACTTCAATTTTAGTTATTTACTTCACTTGCATTAAAAAAAAATAATTTATTAGGAGACACTTGATTTGAGATGATTTAGATAATTCGACTAAAAAATATTTCGACGAGAGAGAAAAGATAATTAAATTATTTTTTTTGACATTTTGATTAGTAGTCAAACTAATGAGCACTACTTAAAAATCAATATTTTTTTATTAAAATTAACTCTACAATAATTTAAAATTAACAAAACTAATTATTTTTTAAAATAATTTTTTTAGAAAATTATAATAATTAATTTTAGTTTTTTAAATAAAAATAACTAAATTTTTAATTTGATCATCTTTTTAATATTTAATTACTAGTTCGATTAAGATCAAGGCAAGTCCTAATCTTAGTTTCAAACCAAACTCCCACTTAATTTTAATTACAAGAGGTAACTCAAAATGATTTTATGATGCGATGGTCATGATCAAGAATTAGAAAACTAAAAATAAAAAAATGACGATGGACTTTCTCATGCATGGGACAAACAATAAGCACCAAACCCTAGCTTTTGGAGTTCAGTTATGTGAGAATTTTAGGTGATTGGAATCTTGACTCTTGATCCAATTGGCTTGTGGAGAGCTCAACTCGGTGCTGAGGACCAAGCCCACCAAATTCCAACAAGATTGGACAACAAGGTTAAGGGGTTTTCCAATCTCTTAATCTCCATGATTAATATTTTAATATAAGTAACTACTTATTTAATTAGCTGATTATGATTTTTATGTGGTGAACATGTCTTTAGCTATTCGAACGAAACCTAGGCTATTTGAATTTTTTAAAGATAAGATTTTTGAATGAAATTATATTATATGAAATATTAGCTAATGAACCTATTAAAATCATGTGTATTCTTCATTTCTGCTCTCCATCAAGATACAATTTACATGTTTAATTTTGTGGGCATTGACGAAAATACAAATTTTCAAGGGCACAGATGCAAAAATCCAGTCAGCGATTTGAAGTCCCCGATGGCTTCTCCAACATCTAATTGCTATATATATCACCAACACGGTCTTCATCTCCTCTCCTCATAACAGAACCTCCTTGAGAGTAATCTCCTCTTCTATAAATAGAAGCTTACTAGCATACATCAACCTACATTCCTAGGAGGAGGAGGAGGAAGAGGAGCAATGGTGGTGGCTTCGCTAGAGCCGACGGCCTCGGAGACGATACGGGCGATCGCCGTGCCCGAGATAGACCTGCGGTGGAGACGTGAACGGGCGGCAAGAGCCATTGTGAGAGCCTGCGAGGAGTTTGGGTTTTTCAAGGTGGTAAACCATGGCGTCCCCGAGGATGTCGTCGAGACAATGGAGGCTCAAGGGAAGCAGTTCTTTGCCTTGCCGGCCGACGAGAAACGCCGGGCCGGGCCGCCGAATCCGTTGGGGTACGGCGTGAGGAACATTGGCTTCACGGGCGATGTGGGGGAGTTGGAGTACCTTCTTTTTCATACTAACCAGGCTTTCATTTCTCAGAAAGCTAAGAACATCTGCAAGGAGGACCCTAACAGTTTCAGGTATACAATATTTTTTCTTTTTTCTTTTTTTTGTCTTCTTATTTTGGATTGCTTCCGACCGAAAACTCCATTGAGGTGACAGATAGCACCATTCCGTCCTCTTCATCATCTGACCAACAGATTTTTGCAATTTTTTGCGATTTTTTAAAATTGTTGACAAAGAAGCCAGGAAAGCATGGAGACGATACTGATGAGTCGTCCATTTGTGTCTGTACTTGGTTTTCAATGCAACAGCAATGCAGTGAACAAGTATGTGAATTCAGTTCAAGAGCTGGCATGCCAGATCCTGGAGATCCTGGGACAGGGGCTCGGGCTGGGGGACAAGCAGGCCTTCAGCAGATTGATTAGGGACACTGAGAATGACTCCTTGCTCAGGCTCAATCACTACCCGTCCTGCTACAAGGACGCGGCCCGGCCGGCCCGGGTCGGCTTTGGAGAGCACTCCGACCCCCAGATCCTCACCGTGCTCCGTTCCAACAACGTCGCCGGGCTGCAGATCGTGGCCGCTTCCCCGGAGGGGGAGGTGTGGGTCCCGGTCCCGCCCGATCCGACCGCATTCTATGTCATTGTGGGCGATGTACTTCAGGTTGGTTTCTTTTTTATATCAGTCTTAAGTAGAGTTGATCACATGCGATGTATTTTTATAATTACAGCTTTCGTTCTGTATATTGCAGGTAATGACAAATGGGAGGCTAATTAGCGTGAGGCACAGAGCCATGGCCAACTCTTACAGCTCCAGGCTCTCAATCGCCTACTTCGCCGCCCCGCCGCTCCACAGGACAATCCGCCCGCTCCTGGAAACGGTGACACCGCGGTCGCCACGGCAGTACAAGTCCTTCACGTGGGGCGAGTTCAAGAAGGCCATGTACTCTTTGCGGCTTGGACACAACCGGCTGGAATTCTACCGACTTGATGGCGATGAGCAGGACGTCCATGAATCTTCAGAAAGATAGCATTGTGTACTAGGGAAAATGCAATGTAAAAGGAGAACAGATCAGTTGTTTTCCTAATGGTGGTTGACAGGTCAAGGAAGAGGGAAATTAGGGATGGCACTAGGGCATGTGAAGGATTTGTTGTATTGCTGTTAAGGAGCAAATATATGAACAAATCTGATTCCTGGATTTTGTCAAGCAAGGCCCAGGCCTGGGCCCGGGTTCAGTTCGCACGCAGCAACAGCACAGGAACAATGGAGCAAAATTCAGAATGGCAGCATCACATTCAGTAAATGAAACAATACCGGATGGAAACTGAATTTATAGCATACATTGAAACTTAAAGTATAGAATATATTTGGGTCACTTGGTTACAAGTGTTACAAGAAGTTGTACATTGAAAAAACACTTCACATAATCACGAATCTTTAGCTGCCAACGAATAACAACCATCTGCTACAACGTCAAGCTCCATCAAAAACAGTGAGCAATGACCATTGTAGCGTAAATTTGCAGAAATCAATATCATTCATCACCTATACTACGAAGGGTTCCAATTCCCCTGGTTTGGGATGGAAGCTTTTGTGTTTTTAGTTCTTCTATACAGTATAAAGAAAATGACTTTCTATGGAAGTTAGGAAGGGACCTCTGAATTGGAGGCAAGACGGGAAGACTTGGAGCAAGTGCTTCTTCTTAGTTTGCAGTTACAGCCCTCCAGAAGCTCGATGTCTTCTTCAAATGTCAAGAAGGAAGCCAGTTCCGGATTTTCCAAGAGCATTTTTGAGGTCAGAAATCCAGTAATAGTCCAAGTCTGGTATAGACGCGATTGCTTCCCAATAAATCTTCCAGTTCTAGTGTCATAGTATTCTGGCCACTTATCATTTGAAAGCCTCTTCTCGGCAACAGCAACAGCCTTCCGTGCTAATTCTGGCCTTCCCATTTTGATGCAAGCAAGTGTGAACTGAAATTAAAGAACAGAATGAACTCAGAGCTTGAATTATATACACATCCCATACAAAATTAATAAAGGATTGCTGAGATACCTGCCATAGCAGCGTGGGCCAAGATCCACCATTATGGTATGACCAAGGGCTGCAAGCATAACAACTCTTGTCACTTATGAGAATTAAGATAGGTTCTTCGAAAAACTTGAAGAGCTTGTCAATAGTAGGCAATTGCAAAATAGAGGGCAAAAGCTTACGTGTTCTTTGGATCGCAACCAGTAATTATACGCCATTCCTCATTCTCCATAGCAGGGTAGCATATTTTCAGAGGCATGTTTCCAATGAGATCATCCCATTTGTCTTCGATGAGATTGAGAATCTCCTCAGCTTGCTTAGGAGTGGCTAAAGATGAAACTATGGCCCAAAGGTTACCTAGCGAGAAGAATCTGAAGTCCATGTGAGCTGGCTGTAGGTTTCCAATAAGGTAGCCTTCATTCTCAGGAATCCAATCCATTAACCAAGAAGGTATTTGCTCAGGGTAAATGTTAAATTTGTTGACAGCATCACAGGAATATTCTTCAGTTTTGTAGCGATATATTTCATTGATCTTCTTCATATCGACCCAATAGTACTCTCTAATATGGAATGACAAAGCACTTAACCTGTTGTTGATGGCAAGCACCAGGTTCTTGGATCCATCATTCACTATAATCATTTCACGAGAGCACCGCAAAGCTGAATAAAACAAAGCCTGAATAGTGAAGTTTGTCAGAGATGATTACCTTATAGTTATAATGCTACAAATAATGGCATAGGTACAATTTCCCATAGATTGTGCATGCGATTAGAAAAAAAAAAAAGGTAACAACAAGCTAATAATACCACACAGCTAATATAGTAGTAGAGTTTCACTCCAAATTCAGGCCAAGGTAAAGTTAAAATAAACATACAAAACAAGATGCTGTTAACATTTCATGCAATACACATTCCCAACACTTCTACCCCCAAAATAATAAGAAGAAAATAAAATACCCGACACAGTTGAAATGGAGCGTGATCAATTGATTATGGGTGGTTATGCAGTATTATCCAAACAAAGCTACCACAATGAATATATTCAATTTTAGGACCAGATGAAAGCAAGCAGAAATCTGATTAGTAATTTGGATTTGCTCATGAATTCAATGAATGTGCATTTCTGAAAAAGATTATGTTCTTTACTCAGAACTCTGCAATTGTGTTTGTAAAAGAGCTTTTGATCTTGTTCTCTCTTGTTCAACATTGGTTCACATGTCACTGAAAATATGACGAAGAAGACCTAAAAGATGCCACAGAAACACAACTTACTTGGATCTCAAGAGGATGACCATGGATGCCCATTCTTCGATCTATCATGCAAGAACCATCAGTAACAAGCAGAGTAGGAAACATGTCGAAACCATCTGATAGACATAAATTCAAGATAAGTTTAATGCCAGTCTGTACATCCACTCTCTCTTGCAATGCATAATCCCCAGTAATCTTTCCATATGCACGCAACAAAATAATCCACCACAATCCTGCCATTGAAATCTAAGAGTCAACCAATGGCCAACTTTAACATAGCAATGATAAGAATCATTCACAATTTAATTATCGTATCAAAAAGGAAGTGACTTACCAGAATCAACTGGAGCAACACGCCCAATGGCTGCCTCTCCAAAATCAGGGTCCAGAATCTCCTCAAATAATTTACTACTTTCATCCAATGGCATGGTTCTAACCTTGAAACTAGCTGGCATTAATCCTTGTCCAGGACTATAGCAATCTACAGTCTTCTCCCAGCTCTGGCAAACAAAAAACAGTCAAGGAAATGGCATAGTAAATGGAAGATTCAGTTGTAACATGTAACCTGCAAGTCAGCAAGCATAATTGTAAAGCTTTTTCTATTTTTGAGAAAGAAAGCTAGGTAATCTGAGAGTATTCTAGGTTAAAATCTCCACAATAATGTTCAGAAACATGAATACCTGCAATGAAAATGAACATAGGTGAAAAACAATTAATCAATCATCCACCAGAACATCAAGAATTTGAACTGAAAAACTAGAAACAAATCAGGAAATTATAAAGGTGGGACTTCTACATGGGTAAACCAAAAGATCCGTAACAAGCAAAAAATCTATGTTAAATGAAGACAGACACAGAGAACATCATCAACACATGCAGCATAAGTCCAACAATCTCAACTTCTACAGATCAGAAAAGAAACCGGAAAAGCAACAAACAATTCCAAAACACTTTCAACTTCCACAGATCAAATTATATATTTTCCAAAGCACGATACCAGAAAGGGAAAACAATCAACACAAACTCGATCAAAAATAAAAATTAAACTTGAAATCTTTACCAATTACCTGCAGCTGCAAAGTATGGAGGAGGAAATCCCTAACGATCAGGCTCTCCCCTCTCATCAGGAACGCCAGCGCCGACGGCACAAAGTCTCTAATAAACACCTGATCATAGTTCAGCGCATCCGATCCCTCGTCCACCGCCGCCACCGTGCCGACGGGGCTCCCGCAGTACCTGACCACCGCCCTCCGCAGCAGCGCCCACGCCTCCTTCTCCGCCGCTGACCCCTTCCTCTTTTCAATACGGATCTCGATCTCTTCATCCTCTCTCTTCTCCTCCTCCACGCGATGGAACTCCAAGGGCGCGACGGGGATGCCATGGATGAAGAGGTTTTGGATGGAGGCCTCCGCGCCGGCGAGGGGCTCCGGGGCCGACGAGAGAGGCCGGGCGCCCGCGACGGCGGAGATGGGTCGGCGGCGAGCGGCGAAAAGCGGGTGTTTTGGGAGGAGATGGAGCAGGGGACAGGGCTTCAGCACGGAGAACGCCATTGTTGTCGAAGCATTCATGCCAGATAAGGACTAAAATGTAAGAAACTGTTGAAAGGATGGGTCGAAATGAAAAATATAGGGACTGATATGTGATGAGATTTGGTAGGAAGAGAAGGGATTGGATAAATTGAAGAACGTGAGCGTGTCGGCTGATAAAAACGCAGAGAAATGCGGAAATCGGCTGCAGGTCCATTTTGTAAGGCGATTTTCTGCAAAAACGTGACGGAATTGCCTACGCAATGAATGAAAGCGTGCGGAAATGAGCAGCACATGAGCATCACGTGATACATATGTTTAGTGTTAGCCGTTTGATCTATCATGAACGGTTGTGAATTCCTTGACGATGCTCCGAGATGGAGATGATAAATGTATTTTAAATATAACGGATAAGCGAGATAATAGGTTGGATAAGATTCCACGTGGAAGATCTGACGTGGCGTGACTTCGGCTTTTTGCGGGGCCCACTCTTCTTAGATTTTGGCCACAAAAATGTTGTTATTTTTGCTACCCTAGATTTAATCTGCCATTGGGAATCTGCCACGTGTGTGGAAGGCGGCCCAAGATGGAAAATTGCATGCTTTTTGGTTGTTTTGCCGTTTTATCCCTTGGTATTGCAGTATTTTACCATTTCTCCGGACTTTAACAAAAAACCCCCTGAGTTTAAGATATTCATTAGAATTATTTAGATCAAATTTGTCTACTAAACATATTAATTTGGTGATTGTTAAATTGTATTCTTCTTTTATTCAGAAGAGACAATATGTTAGCAACGAGAATAGCTTCACATCAATTATAAGTTCTTTTTAATTAAAGGTGAACTAACATCTAATTAAATATATTTTTTATTATAAATAATTGAGGTCGATATTAAAAAAAAATCTCAGCGAGTCAAATGTGTGACAGGATTTACGGATGCGATGTAAAATAAATATCTCCCCGGTTAGTACTTTGTTTTAACTCAAATTTGGATATTTTTAAAAATTCATGTAACTTCTGAAAACAGAAAATAAAAATTTCTAAAATACGAAAATTCAGCGAATGCGACGACTATTAAAATGTAAAAAGTCCATATGTGAAAAAAATGTGCATTAAACCTCCCTTGGACAGCATTGTAATACTCTGCTCTGCGTAAGCCATGACGCAAAGTGGATCCAACTGTAAATTCTAATACGAAGGGGGGCCTAAGAGCCAAGAATCCCCTGCCACGTAGTACGTCCCAAGAAATGGTTGAGCCTCTTCATCAGTGAGTTGACGAGCCCAATTTACTCTTCCTGTCCAATTAGCTCCTGGTCCACTGCATTGATACTCGCCATAATACACGCCACTCCTGCCAAATCACATTAAACTCAATTAACATTTTCTCTATCAATTAAGATGGTTAAAACATTTAGATGATGCGAAAGTCTTAAAAGAGCCCACACCAAACCAAAATTGAGATCAAAAATTAAAATTAATAAATTATTTTTATAAATTGATATTTTTTTTCAAAATTAACTCTATAAGAATTTAAATTTTTAAAATTAATTATTTTTATAATAATTTAATTTAATAATATTATAAAATAATTAATATTAATTTTTTTAGTAATTAAAAAAGTTAGTCGGCCCGTTACCAAACCAAACGGAATCCAAGCTCCCAAATTAAAACTCTGAATATTTTTTAAAAAAATTATAAATTATATATATAATATTATAATTGATCGAATAAATATTTTATTATTCAGATTGATTATATTAATATTAAATTTTACTTATTGCGACCATCGTGTTGTCAACTGACAATCCAAACATGTCTTTAGGATAAAAAAAAAACTCACTCTTGTGGTTTTTTGACGCGCCAATTGCTCCACCCTTGTGGAATGACAACTTTGTCCATGAAGGTGTAGGAGAAGACGACCCTGGAGTGGTCGCCCCACGCCCTTCCCAGATAAACCAGGCCGCTCCCCGCGATGGTGCAATTCGTGAAGGAGAAGCCGCTCTCAATCGTCGCTGCGCTCCGCTTCTGCGCCGTCAGCGACGCCACCCTCTTTGCTATCGAGTTCAAGTAGCAGTTCTGGTCAACCAACTGTTGTTAGCTCAGCGAGAAAGATTTCTCTCTTTAAGAATACAAGATAATACCTGGTACAGCGATTTGCCGTATCCGAAGATGAAGTCCATCGAGCCCTGGATGAAGCAGTTGTTGAAGTAGTGAAGGCCCCTGTGATCGTACAGCGTATCCTGAGTTCCGTAGAAGCTGCAGTTGTAGAAGGCCGCCTTGTCGCCGGAGACACGCAGCGCCACCGCCTGCCCTCCCTTCTCCCCAATCTCCGGGTATGGCGCGGTGTTCTAAAATCCACAATATCAGCAACAAGAAAGCAAATTCTTACTATGGAATATGGATACTCTTGAACAGTCTGACAGGACCTCAAACTTGATGTTGGCGGCCACGAAGTAGTCGGCGTTGACGGCGACGGTGGGGCTGTGGAAGGTCTTGAGGGGGCGGCCGTTGCCACCGCTGGTGGCGGCAGTGTCATTGCCGGTGATCACCGCCGGGCTCTGGGAGTCGCCGAGGAAGGTGATGAAGGACATGGTCCTTGGAATCACAATCTTCTCCCTGCATTCGCCTCAACATTTCATGTTTTTTCACTTGACTTTGAGGTTATCTTCGGGTTGTCCCCGAACCAAACAGGTCCTATAACTTGAACCATCGTCTTTTTTGATTCGAAGATAAACCAGTTTTCGTCAAATCCAACTCAGCATGAAATGGTCGTTTCGATGAAATTAAAGAATTAAAATATTCCTCTTAGATAACATAAAAGGCTGAATGAACTGTGAAACACCTCCACCTGCTCCCAAATTCTGAAATTTTATATGCTAATTTGCAACTACTCCTTTTATTCATTACGTTTTATTCAATCTAAACCAAAGAACAAAAGAAAAAAAATGAACTTCGCAAAGAATTTGGATCAGTGGAGTATCAAAGCGAGACCTGTAGATCCCTGGCTTGATGTCCAGAATGACTCTCCTGGTGTTGTACACTGGAATGTGATCAATGGCTTCCCTGATGCTGCTGAAGTCACCACTTCCATCCTGGCTCACAGTGTACCTCACTTTTGCCGCCTCGGCCTTCGCCTGCTTCATGTCCAGTGCTTTCGGGCCGACGAAGGCCAAACCGAGACCGGAGTTCAGCTTCGCAGCCGCTTGCTCCTTGTAGTTTTGGACATTCCATGAGATCCATCTCGTGTAGTCATTTTCTTCCCCATGCTGCTGTTTCTCCAATGCTAGACACAGAGAGTTGCAGAAGAAGAAGAACAGAATGGTGAAGATGAGAGGAAGAATGGGAGTGGTAGCCATGTATGGCTTTGGAGGGGTAGGGAAATGTGGTTATATAGAGATGAGGTTTAGCATTTGGCCGTGGTTTTGGGCAGAATGCCAGGCAGGCACTTGCACTTGGAGCACTGCAAGGTGGAGCAAAGTTGCAGACTTGCAGTGATGAACTGTGGGCACTGGATGATAACCTTTTTCTCATCCATTTCTATCATTTCACTGCATGTGCAGATGACTTTTTTTATTCCACTGAAGTTTCTGGTTTTCTTGTTAATATACTTTCGATGGATATTCTAAGGCAACACAACGAGAAGAAAATAAAAGGAATATTGAATTCTTGCCACAAATCTCCCTTCATATGAAGGTTGTGTAACTCATAATTGATTTCCTAAGTTTCCATTATATTCACAAGCAAAGATATTTCCTGAGGTAAACACCATTTAGTAAGTTTTCTGAATAAGAAACTTTTCTGATTAGTTTTGAGTCCGTTCGGATTGAGACCAGTAGCATAATCAACGCATGATCGTCATGTTGTTAGCTACAAACTCTTCCAACAGTATACCCACCAATATTTGATGACTTAATACTCGCACTAGTCATTAATCGGATCTATTCTACGATGAGCTCAATTAAAATGGGGCGAACAGCTCGAAGAAAAGAAAAATGGGTCGGGTCTAACCCAGCTTGGCCCATGGACTGGACCCGTAGCCAGTCCATATTTGTCATGATAGCCAAATTGGTTGGTTGACTGAGTTCGGCCAAGAAAAGGCTGCAGCCCCACTTTGGAGCTAGAATATGAATGACACTGAATGACACCAACCTCAAATGGTGGCAGCAACCCTTCAAGTATCACAGCTGGAGCCAAACTCAACCTAACCCACTAACATTTGGCCTACAGTCTTGAGAGGCAAACATGGGACCATTCTAAACAGTCAATACGTAGTAATTCGCGTACAAAAATATGACAATTTAATAGCAGTGACAAAATCAAACAAAATATTAGAGCATTAAAACAAAATATTTGCATAGCCCACTTTGATGAAGAGCTTCTCAAAACATATCAATTCAGGAAAAGAACATCCTTCAAATTTCAAAAGCCCTCTGGCTCCCTTGGTAAATCGTTGAAGTGAATTAACTAATGTGACTAAACATAATTATTATTTTTCGTTAAATTTCAACTACAAAGATTATAATGATTGAATCTAATCGCACTAATTAACCAACCTTAACAATCAACCAAACAGAGCCCTTTTATTCAATAAAAGAAGGCTTGGGAGACATCCAGCTGAAGAATAAAATGATAAGAAAAGTCATTTTGAACCAATAACACCAGAACTTGAGGTTTCTATTTAGGTAAGAATTGAAATACTTCAAAATTCAGTAAGTTAACCATAGCATAAAGCGTATTCCAACAACAGTTACTGCTAACATCACCACAACAGACAGGAGAAGATTGCAAATACATCTAACAAAAAATCCACACAATCAAGTGCCATCACACACCAACATTAAAGATACCATCAATTGCCACATACCTCACCCCAGACAAAGGTAGCATTCATGTGTACTGTTCTGAAACCTGATATTTTCTTAGCAAGTTAAGATCATAGCCCCTCACATCCTATCCTCTCTCCTCCTTGGTGCACAGGTAATGATCTCATCAACTCTCAAGATCATTTCCGCAGCTTCGGTTGCAGAAAGCAGAATTGCTTGCTTTACCTTGAAAGATTCCGAGATACCAAGCTTCTCCATATCCCCAACCTACAATGAAGACATGGGTCTCAGAATCACTTGACAACAACAACTAGGGTTTTAGGTCAAACCCCAACAGAGTATGTTCATCATTTTTCATACCCCGCCAGTGATAACATCAATGCCAGCATTAGTTTTCTCCTTGTGATGCTCCGCACGAAGCTGAGATATCAGCTCTGCACTGTCCAAGCCGGCATTGTAAGCAATGATGGTCGGTATAGCCTGGAGAGCGCGAGAGAAAGCTTCAATGGCATGGGACTTCTTTCCTGGAGTTTTCCGAGCAAGTTCATCCACCTCCTTTGCCATTGTCATCTCGGGCCATCCGCCACCAAGTAGAACCCTGCTGTCATTCACAGTCTGGGACAGCACACACAAGGCATCGTGCAAGGATCTCTCGGCTTCATCTAGCATATGTGAACTACATAACAAAAGATTCAAACGGATTGGCAATCATGATTGCTGAAACCACTACAAACTTACTCAAAGTTCTTAAATAACATAGATGACTATGTCTCCCTCTATATTGCATAGTCAAGCCATTATGTGAACTACATAACAAAATATTCAAATGAATTGGCAATCCAGTTAGACAAGGTAGCTGAAATCACTACAAACTTACTCAAAGTTCTTACATAACACAGATGACTCTCTCCCTATCTATGGTACTGTCAAGCCATTTATAAGGCATCAACTTCCAATTGTGCCTCCAAGAATTTAATTCTAAAATAATTCCCAACACAGTGGTATATATGCACAGAAAAGCAAATACCAAAAAAGCTGGTTGCACATTGGAATGTTTTGTAGTAGCTGAAATTTACCAAAAGCCAGAGAAATCTTAAGTATGAGAATTATCAAAACAGATGTGGTCACATTGCACATACCTTGCACCCCTCAAGACAATAGTGCAGGCTTGTCCCATTTCTACCCCCGAGAAATGAATCAACTTATCCTCCCCAATCATTATTTCCTCAATGAGCTTGCAATGTCCAAGCTTAACAGATTCTGGATTGTCAAAAGTGGAAGCAATTTCACCACCTGTCACTAGAGCTAGCCGCTCAATGCCATCAAAATCTGCATGCTCAATCGCAAGTATGCCTGCATCCGCAAAAAGTTCCTCCGGATAGTTGTATATCAACTGTCTATTGACAAAACAATTGATCCCATGAGCTAAGATCTTCTGCACTTTCTCTTTCATTTTCTCCTTTTCAGCCGCCTCAATCTGTGCCACCCTAGCCATTGAATCAACACGAACTCGAGCTCCATATATCTTGACTTTATCAGTATCCATAGCAGTATTTGCCACTAATATTTTTGCATTTTCAATGCGCTTTGGTTGGCCAAGACCAATTTTCTTGTCAAGAATAAACCTGCACAGAAATCATTTGTTAGCAAAAGTAAAGGGGCTTGTAGAAAAATAAGGATTTCTACACACATAACACTATCATGCCACATTAGGTTCTGTTGCAAATTTTTCTGAAATAATAAGTGTTACCCTTCATCTAAAAATGAATCCTTCAAGGATCCTCCAGCCTTTTTAATTATCTGAATAGCTTCCAAGTTTGTACTGCCCTGTAATCATAAAGAAATATATAATTTACAGAAAATAAAAACGATAGAAGCACCAATAATGACAGAATTTTATTACAACAAGGATGTATATTACAACAAGGATGGAATATACTACCACAAAAATAAGACATCCATAAACAAAAGCAGAAATTTGACACTAATGGCAAATAAGAAACAACAAAGGTGTTATTCCTCTAATTGTATCCGACAATCAATCAGACTATTTGGATGGAAAACAAGGGAAGGGTTATTCTAAAGACCCTGATAGGTCTCATAGGCATGGCATAACAAGTGTTTTCTTCCATCCAACCAGGCAACCGCAAAATCTACGCCAACTATAATCCTACTTCGGCCATGTCACCCAATTTTAACCTTCCTATTCAAATAGATCCTTGTGCAACAAATCTTTCACATCTAAAAGAAAAGGATCGAACTAACAATAAAAACCAGCCAATAAAATTGAAGCACATGATTACTTGGAAGAACACAAAACCAGTTTCCTAATTCATTTTAAAAAGAAGGAATAAAGAACAGCCGAACAGTCATTTTGCCAAGGACAGAAAAAAGTGAGTATGACAATGGGAGGGGAACCATCCAACTACACTTCCATGCCACAATTGAATTTTACCTTCAGCCTCATGACAGCATCCACAGCTAATTTAGCAAAGTGTTCCTTGTCCTGGGACAATATTTTTGAACTCAAAGTTGTCATAGCAATCTTCATCAGATCTGACCTGAACTTCTCTGCATTGCCATGTAGGAGAAGTATTATACCAACTATTTGAAGAGTTTTAAAAGAAGAATGCAAATGTGGGAGTATCAGAGTAAGTGTGCATGTTGAAGGTAACAAAATCAAATGCTCTTAAGCACGTATTGTATTGTGGCTGTATATGATCTGTAAGGGAGGCAATAGTGAACTCCAAAGATACAGGCACAAGAACAACTTCTGTGGATTTGAAAATCTATTGCAGGCATTGCAATGACTATGTAGCAAACTAATAACAAAAAGAAACTCAATACCCTGGCATCTTGCTGAAGTTAATATTACCTGGTTCCTGTTTGTTATCAATAGCCTTCTGCAATAAAACATTCCGTGCACATTCAGCCGCCATGCGGTAACCTATCAAATCATACAGATAACATCAACAATGTGCATTGTGGAATTTGAAGTTAGTTTCTGCCATGATGCAGCATCATTTTTTGGTGAAAAAAAATCTACAAGGCATTCTAACTTGAAGTTCCCTCAAATTTTCGTAAAAGATAAAGTGCAACAAGGGGTCTGGAAGCGAGCATTGGAAAGGAAAAAAAAATCCAAGTAAGAAAACTTCCAAATACCATGTAAAATTCAGGACATGAAAGTGCAAGTCTGATTAAGCCAAGCTCGAATGCTTGGGAAGACACTGAGACGGTCAACACATGGCAACATGGAGATGCTGCTAGTAAGGAACAAGCTTCCATACAATTCAGAATAGTAAAAACAAGCATAGGGTTTAAATATGCACAAATTCATATCATTTTCTGAAAACATATTAGAAATTAATTGTGAATCAAGACGAACCACAGAAAATCAACCAACCTGCAATTATTGTCATGGGATGAATCTTTGCCATGGTCAACTTTTCAGCTTCTCTAAGAAGCTCTCCAGCCAATACTACAACAGAAGTTGTCCCATCACCAACTTCATCATCTTGAACTTTTGAAATATCTGATTAGTAAATTAAGGCAAAACACATTCTTTTCTTTTCATAGCACTGCACAATATGGGGGAAAATGCCACAAAAGGTAACAGCCTTGACTCTAAGGAAGGATTTCAAAAAAGTTGCCATAAGTCAGCAAAAGATAATAACTATATCAAAAACAAATGAATGATTTGCAAAAACAAACCCAACTTTCAGCAAATTAATAAAAACCAGGGTTCTAAATAGTTGAATCTTGGTAAAAGGATACCAATGAGGACCTTAGCAGCAGGATTGTCGATGTGAAGAGACTTCAGGATAGTGGCACCATCATTCGTAACAGTAACATTGTGTCCTCGCCCAGTTGACTGTAAGATCTTGTCCTACACATAACATCCACACAACCATTTTAAATCAATGAACTCGGTTTCAAAACCTAAACCCCAAGCTAACATTAGCAAAATCAAAGGCAAGATAAATACCATTCCTTTTGGACCTAAAGTTGTCTTAACCAAATCTGCAATCGCCATGGCACCAACAAATGATGCCTGTACCAATATGACACAAAAAAAAAGGAAAAAATCAGTGTCATTATTACCAAATTCTTTGCATCTCATTTCTGGCTGTTTATGAATGAAATCAATGACGAAAATGAGATCCAAAATGCATAAAAACAAAAAGTAGAGATCGAGCCGTTTGCTCACCATTCGTGCTCGATCTCCCTTCTCCTCGGTGGCTTCATCTTTGAGCAGCCGCTCAACCTGTACACCAACATTGAATCAAACAACCGCAGAGGTAAGATCATAAAGAAAGAAAATCCTCGGGATTCAGCAAAAAATAGCTTTTTTTTACTGAAACCGTACCGCCATTGGATGAATTCGAGGAGCAGGATGCGAAGGCCTATTCGATGACGGATTAAAGAAAATCTATGAGAGATCGCAAAATCGATGATGAACAGAGAGAAAATGAGGAAAAAATGCAGAAAAAATCGTGCCTTTGGGATCGATTCTTCCAGCGGACGCTAAAACCCTAGAACCACCGCGAGCGCAATCCTGACTGTTAAAACTCGTGGGTGGGAATCGGGTCGGGTTGCTAGGAGGGTTCGATCTGGACCCGAACCCGATAGAACCAGGATTTGCATTCAAGCCCAAACGAAAAAGGATAATAACGAATAACTTTGAAAAAAACAAAACAAGGACTTGTTTGTATGAAACTACATGTGTTGGTGTGAGTTTTAATTTTATGAGCTTTTGGGTTCTGTTTAGTTTGTGATTAGGATCATCATCAATATTTTTCAAAAATATTTTTTATCTTATAAAATGAATATTACTTATTTTATGTTATTATTAAATTAAATTATTATTAAAAAATTAAATAAATTTTTGGATTTTAAATTATTGTATAATTAATTTTGATAAAAAGATAAGTGGTTCACTAGTCTTTACCTTAATACTAATCCCGAACCAAATAGTACTTTAGCAAATAACTATTTATTTTATTATAAATTTATAAAAAAGTACTTATTTTATTATTATTAGTAAAAAATCACTCGCTTTATATTTCAAAATTACAAATAACAACATTAATTAAAATATTTTAAAAAATGTTTAATTTAATTTAATTTTATCAATTAAATTAATATAAAATATAAAATAAATTTTATTTGGTTTTACTTTGGATAATCAGTTCCTAATTATTGAACAACCAGTTTGACGAAACTTGATCTTAACTTTCTAATTTTATAAAATCAAATACTTTCGTGAAAACTATAGTAATATAACTTATTTTTTATATTAATTTAATAGTTATTTACATTAAAACTAAATGAGAATAATTTAGATTTTTATATTAATTTTAATAAGTAAAATTAAATTAAAAATAGAATATTTTAAATATTTTAGTCGAAGTGCTTTTTACAAATTTATAATATAAGATAAGTGTTTTTTGTTAATAGTGATGAGTGGTTTTTCACCAATTTGTAATAAAGTAGGTGATTTTCCGTTAAAAACTCTAATTTTATTTCCTCTTGGTTGTATCTTTATTTTGAATCTAATAAAAAACAAAATTAGCTTCTTTGGAACAAATCTAGAATAAAAATTTTAAATTTATAGTTAATCAATTTCTTGCCTTGGAATAAAAAAGTAAAAAATTATCCCAAAATTATTTATCCAATATGATTGTTTGTTTTTTTCTTCATAATTTAGGTCAAAATTAAAACTAAGAAAGTGCCTAATTTTTTCATCAATTAACATTAAAATTGATTCAAGTGATTTTTTGCAAATAAATCAGTAGTGTAAGCGGACTTTTTTACTTTATGAAAACAAAAGAAGTAGAATCAAGTGATATATATTTTCTATGAATATACACGACTCAAAAAATAATTATAGTAAAATTTTAAAGTGAGCGAAATCTGACTCTCACCAATCTAGCATAATCTTCTAATTTATCAAACCAAAAATAAAATATTTATTACAAAATTAAAATAATTTATTTTTATTCTTATTTAGCAAATATATTGTCATTATTTAAAATAGAAAAATGCTTAATTTATAATTAAACACTTTTGACATGTTGACACTCACATCATTTCTTTATTTTTAGCATTTACGTGATTAGATTGGATTATTTTTCTCATAACCAGATTATTCATTCTAAATTAAAATGGCGTCCGTCGCAGTCTACAGCAGGAAATATGTAATTCCTATCTTCAAACTGAAAAAATAAAAAACTTAATTTAAAATATTTTCTTTTTCTTTTTGTAACGGATCGGGTGTATGGTCGCAACGTGTCAAAACTGACTACGGGCTCTTCACCAGTCCATCGAGGAGCCAATAATCTCTGCTGCCGCCCTCCCCAATATCTTCCCTCTCGTTTTCATTATTCTTTTCCTTTCTGCTGGCGATCGAGAGGAGGAACCAAATTCATCGGCATCACGGTTCGAATTGGATCCGATTCTTGCGTTTTTGGGGATTTCCGAGCGGAACTTTGCTGAATTTTTGGATTTTTTGGGGGATCTTTTGTATCGAGAAGGATGTTCTTCTCGGGGGATTCGTCGGCGAGGAAGAGGGTGGATTTGGGGGGGCGGAGCTCGAAGGAGCACAACCGGCAGGTGCTTCTGGAGCAGACCAGGCTCGAGAGGAAGCGCAGGCTCGCGCTGCGGCAGCAGACGTCGGCCGCGATCAAGATTCAGGTCAGCAAGCGATTGATTTTCTGTATGTTGCGATTTCGTTTGTTTTCACGTCTCTAATGCAAATGGCGTTTCTGTGAACGTTTTTTTTATCTGTTTTGATGGCTGAAATTAGGCTAGTGAGTGGTTTGGAAGTACTCGCTTGGTATTTGTTGTTGCTGCTGTTTAACACCGCAGACAGGAGAGTCGCGGGTCGTAATTTGTGATTGAAGAGGACATCAATTGTGATTTTAGCTTGGAAAAGTGATGCACTGTAATTTTGCTAGAATTTAGTATTAGTTATTGAATACCTGAGAGGAGAGTCGTGGTGATAATTTGCGGTTGGAGAGAGCATTAATTGTGATTTTAGCTTGGAAAGGTGATGCACTGTAATTTTGCTAGAATTGAGTATTAGTTGTTGGAAATCCTGATATCTAGTATTCCCTAAAGCGGCCGAGTTTTAGGGGTTTGTCCCTGGCTTTGTATATCTTGAATTGCTGTAGAAGAGTTTCATCTATCCACAAGTAGGATTTTAAATTTTCTCCTGTTTTGCCTACTGTGCTTTGGTTTCTATTTTGGAGCCAAACTTCGGGGGAGATTTTCTTGTTTTGACGTTTTGTGATAATGTATATACATCTCTTTAGTAAGACCATCTCAAACTACATTCCTGCTCTTTACTGGAACCTTTATCGGTCAACAATGCCAGAAAGATAATGTTATTGATGATGAGTATGATTTGACAGCAATATACCACAGATTGCACATTCATCTGATTAGCTGACTTTACAATTGCATAGTCAACAAATTAGTGTGAAAAGATGGAACTTTTGTCTTCTTTCATCTTGCAAAGTTTGCAAGTTGACTTATTATTCACAACAGAAATGCTTCAGAGGAAGGAAGGCTGTTGAAATAGAACGTTCAAGGGTGCGGATTCAGTTCCGCCAAACTTATGGGGAGCAGTGCAAAAATGTCAATCAGTATGTTTTGTAGTTCTATGTTTGCTTTTCTCACTTATGTGGCTCAGTTATTTGTAATTTATTGTTCTCATCCTACAATCTTTTCCCAAAAAAAATGGTAATTTTGCCATTTTGTTTAAGAATTGAAAACAAAACTGATAGGTTTGCTACCTTGCTCTTTTCCAGGCACTGTTTTGGCCCTCAGTCAGATTTTCTTCGCCAGATTCTTTTCTTCTTCAATGCAAACAACAACAGTGATATTAATGTGTTTCTTGAGGCTTGTAAATTACTCCTTCAGTATGTGCAACTTAGTGGTAAGTCTAGTTTTTATTGCATCCTTCTATAATTGTGAGTGGTTTTATGATGTCACCACATCATGGTCCCATTATGTTCAGTCATTCTTATTAAATATTTGGGCATTCTCTTGGTTTTTATGTCCTCTGGCTTCGTTTATGTCATATCAAATTGGCAATAATATTGGAAGATTCACTTAAAGTTGGCAATTAGCTACTTGATCCAAGCACAATCATGTTGTTGTCTATTCTACATTTTCCAGCTCTTTCCTATTAAGTGCACCAACATGTGGAACTTAAAATTCAAGATTTTACTAGCAAGGGTTTTATGCATGCAGGGAATATTGCTAACTTGCTCGCAGGCATGGATTACTCTTCAAATCATGCTATTGTGGATAATAGAGTGAAGAAACTTGCATTCTCCTGTTTGCAGGCAATCTACCAGAACAGGCAAGTGATGCACCCTAATCTTGGTTGGGTGATCTGCTGGGAGCTTACTTTGGCTGTTCTTATAAAGTTTATTGCTTGCTTTTTTGATTTGCATTTCTAATTCTGCAACTGTTAATATCTGAAATACTACTTATGAAGAGATCTGTGTGTTACAAAGCTTAGAAACAGGTATTGCCCTCGAATGGTTTTGAACCTCCTCTCAGGCCACAAACACCCCCCACTTGGGAGTGGATTTGTGGCAGGGGCACAGCCATTTTTTTATCAGGAATAATTCAAGAACCCTGGGGTTTGGAATTCCCATATCTCTAAAATTTCCCAAATGTTGGTTAGGTTCTTGCATTGCTTGAATAAGTTGACTGCAGCTTATATTTAACTTTCAATGATCATTATAGGAAGTGTGAACTTTTGGTTATTGCTAAAAGTTGTTGTAGATTATGGATTTACAAACATAGCCAGTGTTATCATTACGTAGTTTTTTCTGTTCCTTTTTTGCAGGGATCACTGGAAGAATGAGCTTCTCTTGCCATCTGAATACTTTGATAAGCCAACTATTGTATTGTTAGAGACAGTCGCTTGCTTGATGAATCCTAAACTACCATGGGTTTGCAAACTTATTGATCATCTTATGCAGAGAAAAGTGTTCTCCTTGTTGCGTGGCATAGTTCTTTCTGGCATGGTATGCATCAGAATATCATCAGAAACTACACCTCATATTTTCTTGTATCACTGTATGGATATCAGTGTTATGGATTTTGGATAGTCCCTGCTTGCTTGTTCCTAAAATTTCACAGTTCTATGTACTTCTGCAACTTCCAAATTTAGGTTACAATTGCATCAAATTACTAATGGAGAGACTTACTTAAACATGGAGTATTTCATCTTAATTTTGAATATTTAATAGTAGCTTGAATGTATAGCATAGAACTGGCCGAACATGGACATGGGAACATGCATTTTGTAGTGAATCCTCTTAAAAGCATGAAATTTGTTTGGCTTGTCTTTTGCACAAAGCATTGTGGATAGTATGGTTATGTTTTTGTTATTACATGAAGTAAGTGATCATCAGTGATGCTTTGCTAGTGTCTTGTATCACATATTTTTAATTATTTGAAGGTCAAATGTATTTGCTTGTTAGTCTTCTCCAGGGTGGTGCACAGGGAGGCTTGTTAGTCTTTTAGGGAAATTTTTGATGAAGACCCTAGATTGTTGTTTTCTCATAAATCCACCTTGTGTTATGCATGTTTTGCAAAAACTCGGCTCCTATTTTAATAGTTTTGCAGATAACTGTGCATGACATTATAAAACTATCGAAAAAATTTCTGGATCCACTACTGTTTTCTTCTATGCATTTTAGGCAGGCTGAGTATGTATGTGCTAGTGCTTCAGGAGTAATTTGATTAGTTTTAGAATTGTTTTGGGTGCCCTAAGATGTTTTCAGACTGTGGAAAATGCCAAACTACAAATTTAATGTTTTTTGTTTACCCTTGTTGTGATTCAATATTTATGTGAATGGCCTTGATGCAGCAAACTGTGAAGACTCCAGAATATCAAGAACAGGCTTCCTCCTTGGAGCATATACTTATCCTCATTTCTTCGCACAATGACCAGCAACCCTGTAACTGTTCTAATGTTGATGCCAAGTGGAGTTTTTCTTCGCAAATTCTCTCGATTCCTTTAATTTGGCAATATCTTAAATTTTTCAAGGAGGTATTGGTTCTTTGCAAATGTTGCAATTTGGATTTTTTTTAATTATCACATTACAACTTGGTTGTATCTTAAATTAAGGAGAGGTATTTGTTAGGCAGTTTATGAACCAAAACAGAATATGGGGTTGTTGAATTAAAAAAAAAATCATGGTTATGTTTCCTTGTTGAGAAATCCACCTGTGTTTTCAATTGCTTGATTGACGTAATCTGGAGTTATATTATCGGATGTTATTTTCTAAGATTCCTTATTATAAAACTCATCTACCTGTTGGAATGGCTAAGAGATTCTTCTATCACTGCTGACTTCTGTGAACTTGTCATGATGAAAGTTAACTTGTGCTAGCCATTGGCATACAAAAAGATCTTTGTTTATGATGTACATTGCTATTGTTTCCTGTTCTCAGGCTTTCACAAACCGGGGACTGTTCAACTGTTATATCCATCAGATGGCTTTATGTTTGCGCAGCCATGAGAGAGTTCTTCCAGCTGATGTCTCACATGAATATCCAGGGTATGCTTGTCTTCTTGGAAATATTCTAGAATCTTCTGGGGATGCTTTATCTGCTTCAAGCTCCAATTTTCATATTGTAAGTGTGTCCATCTATCCTTGGAATTTTCTTCTTTGTTCTTTTGATTGACTGGGTTTTCTCTGGTAAACTTTGTATGAGAACTATCAATTGCTTGAAAACAATTTTACTTCAAATTATTAACTGTTTGCTACCTGTTTCTTTTCTTCTACTTCTATGCCAAATTTTTTGCATATCTTATTTTTTCTAACTCAGGATACAGGGCCTTGTTATATTTCCTTTCCTATCTAGTCAGTTTCTACACTACTAAATGTACACTTTGTTCATTATCCCCAAAAGCTTTTCGTTAGTTTGAAGTTGAACTAGGCAAGTACAATCTTTGAAATTCAGCTTTGCTTTTATGGGGCACATGTTAATAGCTCCCAGCATTAATTTCTTCATGTGAGCATGTGTTATGGTGGACAGCCTGAATACTCAGCTGACAAGTAACTTTTTTAGCCCAATGTTATAATGGTCAGCTGACTAGAAATTCAACAGTCTTTTTGTGCTTCTGGATAGATTAAGGGGACACATGATGGGGAGTAAAAGAAAAGTGGTTATTGTGTTCACTAATATTTGATGAGATTGTCATCAGCAATATTAGTTTGTAGAATAATACTGCTTGGTAGACAACATTACCTTTTTGCCAGTTAACTAGTTATTTTACTTGTTATACAGCTTCTAACTAATTCAGGTAGAGTATGACATCAAGTTGCTTGCACTAGGTAGAATGATAGAACTCAACTTCAATATGGTGACCACTGATTAGTATACAGGTTCCTGAAAGCAATTTTAGGCATTTGGCATTACTGTTGTTAATTGTTACAGTCTTGGCTACTTTTTATAGGTTGAGTTTTAAATCATATGTTGGCAGGTAATCTTATACTCAGTCACAATTGCCCAAAATTTCCTTTTCTGTCAGTTGGTTTCTTCCTTTTTGGTATTTTTTTCTTCTTTTATAATCATTATATTTCATATGAATTAGGTTATGGATTTTTTGGCGGTTTCAACTTCTTTGTTAGAGACATTGCCAGCTGTGAAACTATCATCCAGAGATAGTAAGATAATTCTTTTTACATGCAGTAAATATCATTATCAAATGTGTTTCTGTTTGGCATGCTATTGGGTTGTGTCTTCCCTGTCCCTTTGCATGTTCATACTTCTTCTTTGGAACCTTATCTTGAGGGCATTTCTTTTATCGACTTGCAAGTTGTGACCATTAGGGCTTGGAGCAGAGTTTTACTGTGATTTTGCCTATATGTGATAAATTTTTGTGCTGGGAGCATCTTTCCTTTTGCTTAAACTTGCTGTTCCTTAACGTAGCAATCTGAGACTGGCTTGATGGTGCAACTTCTGCATGGCGTTGTTTGTTGTTGGTTGTGATTAACATTTCAATTTAATATAAGAAATGTGATGATATTGCTAAGTTCTCTCAATGTGTTGGATGTTGAAGCAGCCATATGAAAACTATTTTTCTAGATGATTTTCAAATTATTGGAATTAATATGTTATAAGAAATGTCCCAGAACTGATCTATTTTGGCATACTAAATTGCCACAGAAACAAGAAAAAGAGTTGCCAAATTTCAAAAATACAGAAGAAGATTACTATTGGTGTCTTTCTGTGCTTCCGGTTTTGGGAGTATTAATTTTGAAGAAAGAAGCCACTTAATCTTAGGAATGATTCCATAATCACAATTTTGAGTAACGCGATTACCAGAAGCCACTTTTGGGTGGTGTGCTAATTGAAAAACTAATAAAGATTTGTTTATATTCAATGTTTATAAAGAAAAATTTGGACCTTGGACAACAATGGCCACTCTTTGCACTGCTGTTGGTGCTTGTTGGTGTCTTTTCACCCCTCCTGTACAGATGCAGCTGTTGGTGTTTTTTTGCATTTGCTTCATCCATGCAAAAGCAATAGTTTTGCTGATCATATTTTGCTCCATTGAAGATTTGAGCTTCCATCCATATTTCTTTTGGTTTGCTGTCTGTTAGTTTATTTTCATTCTTTGCCTACTTTTTTGTCCCTCTTTGTCAGAATCAAATGAAAATGATATGGTGATATATGAGGAACCTAAAGAAGCAGTTGATCCTGCTTTAGTAAACCAGATATCAAGTGCGATAGATTCACGTCTTCTTCAGCATTTGGTATGTCACTATGAACCAATTCCACGTGTGCCAATGTTCATTCTTATTAAACTTTACTTCAGGTCATCTTTTGCCTGGATCTGAAATCCTAATTCTGAGCAGGTGAATGTTTTGTTCAAAGATACGTCACTCATGAGCTCTTTGGATAAAGGTGCACCATCTAGTAGAGAGGTCGAAGCTATTGGCGCTATATGTGCTTTCTTGCATGTTATTTTCAATTCACTGCCTATTGAAAGCATCATGACTGGACTAGCTTACAGAACTGAGATTGTTCATGTTCTTTGGCATTTTATAAGGCGTTCCCATGAGAGCCAGTCATGGGCATCTTTTTCTAACTTCACTGTATATTTTCCTGGAGATGCTCCTGGCTGGCTTTTGCCTTCAGCTGTATTCTGCCCTATCTATAAGTAAGTTTTTTGACTAGGTTTTATTTGTCATTTTATTGGATGTATTGGACATTCCTTAATTTTCGCACATTTTAGGCTAGGCCATAGCTTTCGACTTCCTTTGTTTTGTAAATTATTTCTCAACTAGAACTATCTTTGCCATACTTTGTGTGATCAATTAGGCATATGCTGATGATAGTAGACAACGAGGAGTTCTACGAGCAGGAGGAACCACTCTCTCTTAGGGACATCAGATTGGTGATTGTCATTTTAAAACAGGTTTTCTCTTGTGTTGTGTACAGTTGTGTGTTGGGGATTCAATAATATCTGGGTGTTTGGCAAAAGCACAAAAACCTTGCTACTTAAGTATTTAAATAGATTTGTATTCACTCCTCAGGCCCTTTGGCAACTCGTATGGACAATACCTGCGAATTTGCCCCCCCAAAAATCACCTATCAGCCTTGTTGACCAGAAGAAACTCTTCACAGAATTTTTAAAATACAGAGCTAGAGTAGTAATATCTGAACTTCTGAGCCAGGTAACTTGAACTGCTGTTCTATGCATCTTCTAATTTGCATTGCAGGAATTTGCATATTTTTAATGTGTCTATAGGATTTTTATACCGTCTGCTGCATAGCTGGATGCCCAACATAGTTATCGCTGGATCATCAATGATTTGGGACTAAAGGTCTCATGGTGCATATATGAAGAATCCTTGTTGAGAATAGCATGCTTGTATAGCTGGCTGTTTTTTTCCTCAGGATAAGACAGATCTTTTATATGTGGGAGTTGGTTTCTTAGCTGTCTAATCTAGAAAATGCCTATTAACTGTCAATTATGTTATGTACTAGTTCTGATATTGTGGGTATCTGTTCAGTCTTTGGTTTCCAGATTATTCTTTCTAGCTAAGAGAGCAAATTATTATTTTATCAGATTGCTGTTTGCTTCATAGAGATAGTCTATTATTTCCCAATGAATCATTCAATCATCAGATCTTATACAAAAAAGGATGCTTACCTTTGAATTTTTATTGTACTGCTGCAGTTGCAGGATTGGAATAATAGAAGGCCATTTACATCTGATGTTGATTTTCAGTCTCAGGAAGCAAGCAGTGAGACCTTCTTTTCTCAGGTAATTCCTCATTACTTTCTCACTTATGTACACTTGTTTATTCACATTAACATTTGTTTTTCTTCTTTGCCAGGCTTTGCTTGGAAATACTAAAGCTTCTGATATTTTAAAACAAGCACCCTTCTTGGTGCCATTTACAAGCAGAGTTAGAATATTCACAGTAAGTTTTCTATGTCTGAAAAGTGTGAGCCAATTTGCTTTCATTTTTTTTTAAATTTTATGATGCTGGAAGTTTGTTCCCGTAAGTACTTTTTATACTGCTAGACTGAAAGCATACTGTCGTGTTTTTGTGTAACAATTTTAGTGCCCTTTTGTTTTCTAATGTTTTTATTATTTCTTGAATCAGTCACAATTGGTGGCCTCAAAGGAAAGAAGTGGGCCTCATCCTGCTTTAGCCAGAAATCGTTTTAAGATAAGAAGGAATCGAATACTTGAAGATGCTTTTAGCCAGTTGAGTGCTTTGTCTGAGAAAGATCTCCGAGGATTGGTATGGTGTGATTGATACATGATGTGTTTTGTTAATGGATATGCTGTTTAATTTGCATTTGATATCTTATACTATTTTGGTCATTCATGTGTTTAGATTCGAGTATCTTTTGTCAATGAATTTGGAGTTGAGGAAGCTGGAATTGATGGTGGCGGGATCTTCAAAGATTTCATGGAGAACATCACACAAGCTGCATTTGATGTCCAGTATGGGCTATTTAAGGTATGCTATCTTCTTTCAAGCTTTTCCTTTTCACTTATTTACAACTATTGTCTGGATTACTATTTGGCATGCATTGTAGCTGCTAATCATAACTTTTCTTGTCAAACACAAAGGAGCTGAAATCCTGCTTGGGCCATTTTTCATGCTTTCTTGTTTTTTTTCAGGAAACTGCTGATCACCAATTATATCCAAATCCTGGTTCGCGATTGATACATGAACATCATCTGCAATTTTTCCTTTTTCTTGGAAGTCTTCTTGGGAAGGTATTATCTTGTTGTCAGTGATTTTTGGAGTGTTACTCATTAACACAGTGAATGTGTGTTAGCCATTCACAACACTTCGGATGATTTTTTTTTTTTTTTTATTTTCTTGGGCAATGGAGACTAATGTTGCTAACTGTACATTTTCTTCTTGTTTGGCTGTCAATGATTTCCTGATTTTGTTGCAGGCAATGCATGAAGGTATTCTTGTCGACATACCATTTGCAACATTCTTTCTGAGCAAGTTGAAAGAGAAGTAAGATGCTGAGATCTCTTCTACATATCTTATGTCTTTATATAGGGAACTTTTGACTCTGGACTACAGTATTATCATGTGATAGAAGATTAGAAGTTAAATTTATGTCTTGAATTCTGCGGTACATAGAGTTAAGGTTGTCAATGTGGCAGTCTTAACTCAAAAGCCTGTACTAACCTGGCCCAGAGTTTTTGGGATTGAGCCTGAAGTTTTGGTTGCCAGGTCTGATGGTTCTACAGGTTTAGATTATAAGTATACGTGAGAAGTTGTAGCCTGTTCAAAGCAGTTAATGTAAATCTTGGACTCTGGTCAGTTGGGCTATCTACTATCAATTTGGGCTGGTTTTAGGCTTGATTTGTTTACAGCCTTATGTAATATACTATATCATCATGCATTGAGGTATAGAAAGCATTACAGTTTCAAGATTTGTCTTTATCTTTCATCTTTTAGTTGCAATTCTATGCATACAGTGAACTTTTTGCTCTACATGGTTTTGGTCTTGTACCATCATCTCATTATAGTAGTTGGTTGGGGTTCTTATGTGCCGGTTCCATTTGATGATAGCATTCTAATGAAAATACCAATTTTGTGCTACTCAGGTACAACTACCTGAATGATCTGCCTTCACTGGATCCGGAGCTATATCGTCATCTTCTTTTCTTAAAAGTATACCCTGGTGACCTGCTGATATTTTGTGTGTTATGCTTGATACATTTAACTATTTCTTAGCAGAAAAGGTTAAAAAATGAGCGTGAAATTGCATTTATTTAAAAATTTCTGGTTTGATATTTTGCTGGATACCGTGTTGGTGCAGACGAGGAAGTAGAATTAAGGAGGAAAACCTCCACTAGGAAGGAAACTAGTCAAATAAAAATAAATATAATGGATGCATTGCTTATAGTTATTCTTCCTTGTTATTATTGATAACTTAAGAAATTGCATTTTAGTTTTGTATTGTATATGAGCTAATATGGAGGCTAGTGAGGGTATATATTCTAATATTATAAATATCAGTATGCATTCTTAAGCCACATTTATTGTTGTTATCCTTCCCCATATTGTGAATAGAAAAGTCATCTAAAAGGATCCATCCTAAACGTCCCAAAAGATATTCATCTTAACCCTCACACGTGTCGAACAATAGTCACATGTGAGAGTTAAGATGAATCTCTTTTTGCAATGTTTAGGATGGATTCTTTTAGATGATTACTCTATTGAGGAAGGGTAACAACAATAAATGTGGCTTAAGAGTGCATACTAATATCTAAGAATAAATGGAATGAAGCTGTTGGATTTCATTACTTGTTCTCTGTTTTAGATGAAGCTGCTTCCTTTTTTATTTTTATATTCTTGATATTACCTTGTGTGATTGTTCCATGAAGCACATCTTTTATTATTGGCTGAAAGCGGCTAAAATTGCTCAGTCATTAGGACTTATGGATGTTCTTTATTGTATATGTTTGATATTGGGTGCTTTATTCTGCAGCATTATAAAGGCAATGTTTCAGAATTAGAATTATTTTTTGTTGTTGTAAATAATGAATATGGAGAACAAACTGAAGAGGAGCTACTCCCTGGTGGGAAAGATATTCGCGTTACAAATGAGAATGTGATTACCTACATTCACCTTATTGCTAACCATCGCCTGAATTATCAGGTAAGACAACCTTACATTTTCCAGTCACATTTTCTTTATCTAACTGTTTATTCATACCATTTCCATTTCCATGACAGATTCGCCATCAAAGTTTTTATTTTCTGCGAGGTTTTCAGCAGCTTATCCAGAAAGAATGGATAGAAATGTTCAATGAGCATGAAATTCAGGTGATTTTGTTCAGTATGCCTGTACTTTTAAAGTTTTTTCGTATGTGAATACCTTAACGGAAATGCTTGTTTGTGATGAAGATGTGAAATAGTATCTCTCTAGACTCTAAATTGATGAGGGGATCATTGCTTCAATTTTTTAAATATCTTTATTATATGGGCATTTCTTCTGTTTTATTTTTCCCTATTATCTAATATAGTTTTAAACTGATTTTTAAAATGTTCTCTTGGATCCACAATGCTTGATGCATCATGTATTTATGGCTGTAGTTGCCAGCATTTGTTATGAGCCAGGTTTAATTACTTCATTTTCTTTTCTTAGAAAGTGAATGCTTCAGTTTTATAACATCAGAATTTGGTCAGCTTCTTATATCAGGCTCCCTGGAAAGCTTGGATGTTGATGATTTATGTTCTAATACAAATTATACTGGTGGCTACCATCCTGTAAGTTAAAAGATTGTTTATTACTGACATATTATGTCAAATGATTGAGAAGCTGATAAAAACGAAGTGTTGCCATGCATTTCAATTGTATCAAAATGCATCATCTCATTGCCAATGCAGATTAGTTAGAGGTTTCTTTGGATAATAAATCATTACCCTCTTCCTTACACAGTATTATATACTTCTTTTGTTGCAGACTTACAGGGAATATTTCTATTACTGCTTTATTAGGTTCTCTGATTTGGCAATTTGTTTACACTTTAAAGACCCTTTATAGTTGTATAGATTACGGATAATTTACTTTTGGTAATTCGTAGGATGCTTCAATTTTAATTGTAGAATTTATTAGAAAAATGAAGTTGAGGTTGATGGAAATCAATATCACCACTATCAAAAGAGATTTGATAAGTCAAGTCCTCACTGTAGCCTCTGCATGAGAAGGCATCTAAATTAACTCTTACCACATCATTCTGTAGTCAGATAACCAGAAAGATGGTGAATCATTTTCGTTGCACAAATTTGCAAGATATGATCCTACAGTGTTATTGACAATGTGGCCACTGTAACATTTGAATAACATTTGAACACCACTCGAACAGGATCATCATGTGATCAAGATGTTTTGGGAAACCCTAAAAAGTTTTTCTCTGGAGCACCAGAAAAAATTTCTCAAGTGAGTCTTTCTCAACCCTTCTTTTATCATGATCTCATATTTATTTTCTTCTACACGTCTTAATCGCTTATTATGTTTGTAGTATGACTCCCTTTTGGGGAATAATCCCTTTGCTATACTTGTAATAGAAATAAGGATTTCCCGTTATCTTTCTTAGTGATGGTGAAGGATGGTGGATTACTTTATGAGATTTTCATAGAACTTGGTTTAAGAACTCAAGCTTTGACTCCTAAGTCAACCCCAACTCATATTTGCTTGCAGTTCTGATTCTGCTAAAAGGTTTTTGTTTGTGCGCACTAAATTATACTTCTCAGAAGAATTTTCTTATTTGGTTTGGCATGCTTGATGATTCTGGGACTGAACTTATGAACAACAAATTTGCGACTACACTTGCAGCACACTGAGTTGATGATATTCTGCAGGTTTGTTACTGGATGCTCTCGAGGACCACTTCTTGGATTCAAGTATCTGGAACCAAAATTTTGTATACAAAGGTTTGTTACCTTTATCTTGTAAAAATAATGGTAAATAATAGATACTCATGTTACTTGCCTAATACCAGGGTTGCTCCCTTAACTGTTTCTGAGGAGGATCTTGACCGTTTACCTACGTCAGCAACATGCATGAATTTATTAAAGCTTCCACCTTATAAAAGGTCAGTACAGTATTGAAAAATTTTGGTTGATGTTCAGATTGATATATTCTAATATTAGCTACCACAATTTGGTTTGATGTGGTGACAGCATTCCCTTGGGAGCTTGAAACACACATTTTTCTTATTTGGTTATGATCACTGTCGAAACTTAGGTAAATCAATCATCATTAGGATATGCCAAGTTTTGAGGCATTTCTTTGTTAGTAACAAATTGATGGGGAATTATTATTATCTGATTCTTTGTGTCACTCTCGTTGGAAATTGCCTGAAGTGTATAAGGCTGTGTTTTCCGTCTGTCCATTTCTTTTGAAGTACTTTTCTCATTCTGGTCAATTTATAGTTCTCAAGGTTTTGTGCATACCGCCCCACCACCCCCCACCCACACACCACAATCCCCAGCCCCCCCCTTTCCTCTTCTCTCTCTCTCTCTCTCTCTCTCTCTCTCTTTATGGTGTGTGGTAGCGATAAATTTTAGCTGCATTTACATCATATTTGTGTCTATTAAATTACTGAATGTGAAAATGGTTTTTGTGCAACAGTAAAGAACAAATGGAATCCAAATTGCTATATGCAATTAATGCAGATGCAGGTTTTGACTTGAGTTGATTGATTATGCTTGTATTGCTGATTTACAAATCCAAACCTGTGGCAATGGCTGTACAACACTTCCACACATCCAACAGCATATTAAGATCGCCATGCTTTCAGGATCAGGTCGATTGCATGTGTTGTTTGACCCACTCTCTAGAGATAGGAATAACTGTATATAATTATCTGTATTAGCATCCTTCACTGTGGTGTACATAAACTCTGGGTCTTATATGGGTTACAAGAAATTCCTGTTCTAATGCTGTATCATTTTTATATCGCTTAGCTCTGAATAATGTAATTTGCTTTTTTCTGGGAAAAATGAGAGTACACCTTTGAATTGCATTCTGGCGTTCTGGGCCTGCTGATCTGATCAGGAACCTGATGTGGTAGAGTATGCTGCCTTTGCATGTGTTCTGATGTATTCTGGATGATTTGCCTGTTGATAGTAAATCTAATATTGATCCAAAGCAGGCAGTATTGATTTCACCTTCTTCAATTGCATTTATCTGTATGCAATTTTTTAGATTGTGCATCTTCCAGGTTGATAGAGTATTTTCAGTGCACGTAGCTTTAATTTTCTTTTTTCTTTGAAATTTTTTGTTTTATTATATACTGATGCGTGAATATAGAACTCCCATCAGGACTCATTTCTATTGCTATTTTTATCTTTTTTAGCATTCTTCCATCATAGAACTCCCATCAAATTTGTACTTCTCAGGTTGTATTTTGAGCCTTTATTTTTGTTATTCTATCCAAATTTGATTCCATCTTTAGTTATGGTCAAGTTTATCAGAGTCCTCGCTGTTCAGTAGTTTTATTTATATTTTTCTTAATAATTGTTAAAAATCAGAATGAAAAACCGCTTCAATAAGGTCTTAGCATCTGGTTTTTACATCTTGTTTGGCTCTGGTCCTTTGTGAAATCCAATATCGTCGGAGGTGGGCTGTCTAGGAATGTCATACAAATAAATATTTTTATAATTAATATTTTCATTAACTTTAGTATTAAATATAAAATTTATATTTTTAATCGTAAAATAGCAGATTTCTGCACGTTTTGGCATTATAAACTACTTTGAGGGAACCTCTGCTGGCACTGGTTTCTGGTTTTAGCAAACTCGATCTGTTCGATTTCGGGAGCGGATTAAAATCGGTTTCGGCCTACTAGACCATACGGACACCTGTTCTTTATTTTCTTCACTATTTAATCTCTCGTTCAATTTCGCTTGAAAAACCCTTCCAATTCCATCAATAATCTCGAAATAAGAAGAAAAAATATATCTGAGAAGAGAGATTCGAGAGGGAGAGCTCATCGGAGAAGATGGTGAAGGTCCGGATGAACACGGCGGATGTGGCGGCGGAGGTGAAGTGCCTCCGCCGCCTCATCGGCATGCGCTGCGCCAACGTCTACGATATCTCTCCCAAGGTCCCATCCTCCATAACCCTAATCAACAATCTCCCCTCATTTCTTCTCTTTTTTCTCGTAAACAATCGTGTTCGATCCATTGGCAGACCTACCTGTTCAAGCTGATGAACAGCAGCGGAATCACCGAGTCGGGGGAGAGCGAAAAGGTCGTGCTTTTGATGGAAAGCGGCGTTAGATTGCACACCACCCAGTACGCCCGGTGAGAAATCATTGGCTTCTTTCTGATTTCTGTTTTAATTTGCACATTATTATGTCGATCTTCTTGTTATTCTAATTGTTGTTGTTTTAGGGATAAGAATACGACTCCTTCGGGGTTTACTCTCAAGCTGCGCAAGCACATTCGTACCAGAAGGCTGGAAGACGTGCGCCAACTTGGATATGATCGCGTATAGACTTGCTTTTGCTTTGTGTAATCTGAGTTTCTTTAGGTTTATCGCGATTAGCTGAGGACCAGCCTTTTTTTTTTTTTTTTGTTTTACAGATCATCCTTTTCCAGTTTGGGTTGGGTTCTAATGCTCACTATGTCATTTTAGAGCTCTATGCTCAAGGAAATATTCTGCTTACAGATGCTGAGTATACTGTCCTGACGCTTCTGCGGTCACACAGGTCTATAAGTTCTTGAAATGCCTGATGGAATTCTATCGTTTCATATTTTCTGATTTGTTTATTTTTTGAAAAATTTCCTAATACATTTGTTCGATGTTCTTCTGTCCTGTCATTATCATGATATGCTCCTGAGGTGCTTGTTGTGCTTGTTTACGGCAGAGATGATAATAAAGGGTTGGCAATTATGTCACGTCATCGGTATCCGGTTGAAGCTTGCCGTTTCTTTGAGAGGACTAGCTTCCAGAAGTTGAGAACATCACTGACGTCTTTGAGGTCCTCTAATGAGAAAAATAAAGAAACTTCTGAGGCTGGTGAAGGTGGGGAAGTACCTATTCCTCATGATAAATCAAAAGAACCTAGTACTAAAAGTAAAACCAAGAAAGGAGTTGATCCCCCTAAGAAAGCCAATGATGAGACTCATGTGAATAAAGCTACTTTGAAGACTCTTCTTGGAGATGCACTGGGATATGGTCCTGCACTTTCTGAGCACATGATACTGGATGCTGGACTTGCTCCTAACATGAAACTTGGGAGTGTATCTAACATTGAAATAGATGAAGACTCTGTTCAAGCTTTAGTGCAAGCTGTTACTAGGTTTGAGGATTGGCTTGCAGATGTTATATCAGGTCAGAAGGTTCCTGAAGGGTACATTTTGATGCAGAGTAAAGTCACTTGGAAGGAGGACAGCGCATCCTTGCAAGAATCAGCTTCAAATAAGGTCAATTGAGTTATCTGCTATTCTGTATAGTAGTCTAGCAACAATCTTTTGGACTTAATACCTCGCAATACAGTCACTTGTCACTTACACTTGCATGTGATGACATACGTAGTTTGTTAGGAGGCGTAATAGGGTCAATTAATGTTTAGATGCTTGGGTGTAATTTTTTTTTTTTAACTTAGTTTCTACTGCTTCCATTTGTTAGTCAATTTGGTTCACATTTATGCTTATCTGATTTTATGGACAAACCTTTGTTCTTTTCTTTAAATGCAGGTGTATGATGAATTTTGTCCCATATTGTTGAATCAGTTCAAGTCTAGGGATTGTATGAGTTTTGAGACCTTTGACGCAGCCCTTGATGAGTTCTACAGTAAAATTGAAAGCCAAAGGGCAGAACAGCAGCAAAAAGCTAAGGAAGAATCCGCAATGCAAAAACTGAGTAAAATTAGATTGGACCAGGTTCTCTCCTAATCTTCTTTTAGCAAGTGGACACTTTCTTGGATTAAAATGTTTGACATGATTTTCCTCAGAAAGCTATTTGACTTGTATTACTGTAGGACTTGTTTCATTGGAGAGTAAAACCAGGACCAAGTCTCTATATCCTGGTTTTAGTCCCTGAAAGGTGTAAAGATTGGAGTAATCTTAACTCTTGAAATTTATACTCTATCTGTACTCTGCCAGTGGATGGCTGGTAATTATTACGGTGATGTAGAACCTTTTGATGGCTGTTAGCTACCTTAGCAACAGTATTACCAGTTTGCTTAAAAAAAAAAAACTTTACTCTTGAAATTAAAAGTTACTCCTCGGAAGTTGTGGGAGTAACTATTATTGTTGCGGAAAATATCGATGTCCACCACAATTCACAATATAGAGGAAGAACAGAAAAGAGGAAAAGATAGCACACAAGAGATATATGTGGGAAGACGATCCAGAGAATATTGTATTGATGAGGAAGAGAAAAGAGAAGATTACAACGACGGAGACGAAACTCCAATATCACCAACTCTCACTCTCTTTTTCTATATCTTGAGACCCTTACATCAATGGTGTATTTATAGATGTGGCCTAATGATGTTTGAGTCAAAATAGAAGACTGACTCAAATAAGACTTCTACTAATTTAAGACTTCTAGAAGATAAATCTAGATAAGGATTAGGCCCATTAATATAATTAAGACTATCCGAAAAATCCGGATTCGAGACACCATAAAGCCAACAATCTCCACCTTGGCTCGAATCATCTTATTCTCTGAATTTGAATCTTCAATAGATGTCTTTACCATTACCTCCTGGGATAGGATCAACGACCTTGAATATTGATCAAGTCCAAACAGAGGTTGAACTTATCAATCGGAATCACCTTCGTCAACATATCTGCAGGATTTCTTAAAGTATGAATCTTTTGTAAAGAAATCTCGTCGTCTTCAATAATATCCCGAATAAAATGAAATCGGACATCTATATGCTTTGATCTGGCATGATACATTTGGTTCTTCGCAAGGTGTATGGCGCTCTGACTGTCGCAAAAAATAGGAAGAACATGTTGAGAAAAACCAATTTCACTTGCCAAACCTTTTAGCCATAGGGCTTCTTTGACGGCTTCTGTAGCTGCCATATACTCAGACTCTGTTGTAGATAATGCTACAGTTGACTGTAAGGTACACCTCCAACTAATAGGTCCTCCACAAAGAGTGAAAAGATAACCAGTGAGGGATCAGCGTCGATCAAGGTCTCCAGCATAGTCTGAATCGACATAGCCAATAATTTTGGCCTCTTGCACTGTATTCCTGTCGAAACATAAACCAATATTAAGAGTACCTTTAATATATCTTAATAGCCATTTCATGGCCTGCCAATGCTCTTTTCCTGGATTTGCCATGTAACGACTAACAACGCTGACTGCTTGTATAATATCAGGTCTTGTGCATACCATAGCATACATTAGACTTCTAACAGCACTTGAAAATGGGATATTCTCCATGTATGCATGCTCCTCATCTGTAGAATGATATTGTTGAGCTGAAAGCTTGAACTGAGATGCCAAAGGAGTACTGCGGTTTTGAATTCTGCATGTGAAACGAGAACTACTCTTTCGAGATATTTGCTTGTTTACGCCATCTTTTCCATGATTTCGATCTCGATCAATCTCCATACCGCGATCTTCCTTGCAGCACCTAAAATCTT
>RXID01017106.1:0-10632 GCA_005019695.1 Trichopus zeylanicus subsp. travancoricus
AGTAGTAGTAGTAGCAGCAGCAGCAGCAGCAGTAGTAGATGTAGTAGTAGTTATAGTAATAGAAGTAAAAGTAGTAATGGTAGTAGTAGTACCTGCAGTAGTAGTAGTAGTAGTACCTGCACTGGTAGTAGCAGTCGTAGTAGTAGTAGTAGTAGTTGTTGTTGTTGTAGTAGTAGTAGTAGTATTACTACTATTACTACTACTACTACTAGTAGAAGTATTACTAGTAGTTGTTATAGTAGTAGTAGTATTATTATTACTACTACTACTACTAGTAGAAGAAGTATTAGTAATAGTGGTGGTGGTGGTGGTGGTAGTAGTTGTAGTAGTAGTAGTATTAGCAGTAGTAGAAGTAATAGTAGTAGTAGAAGTTTGTTGTCGTAGTTGTAATAGTAGTAGTAGTAGTAGTCGTTGTTGTTGTAGTAGTAGTAATAATAGTAGTAGTAGTAGTAGTAGTAATAGTAGTAATAGTAGCAGTGATAATAGCAATAGTAGTAGTAGTAGCATAGGTAGCAGTAGTAGGACCAGAAATAGTAGTAGTAGTATCGTTAGTAGTAGCAGCAGCAGATGGAAAAGTAGCAGTCATAGTAGTAGCAATAGAAGTAGAAGTAATAGTAGTAGTCATAGTAGCAGCAGCAGCAGTAGTAGTATTAGGTGTAGTAGCAGGAGTAGCCGTAGTAACAATAGTAGCAATAGTAGTAATAAACATAGTAAAAGCCATAATAGTAGCAATAGCAGTATTAGTAGTAGTAGATGCAGCTGTAGCAATTGTAGCAGTAGTACTAATAGTTTTCCGAGTAGTAGTTGTAGTAGTTGTAGTTGTTGTAGTGGTAGTGACAGTAATAGTAATAGTAGTAACAGTAGTAGTAGTAGTGGTTGCAGTAGTAGTTGCAGTACCAGTAGTAGATGCAGTAGTAGTTGTGCTAGTGGAAGTGTAAGGAGAAGTAGTAGTGGCAATAGTAGTAACTGTATTAGTAAAAGCACTAGTAGCAGTAGATGTAGTGGTAGTAGTTGAAGTTGTAGTAGTAGTAGTAGTCGTAGCTGTAGTCTTAGTAGTTGTAGTAGTCGTAATAGTAGTAATAGTTGTAGTAGAATTGGTAGTAGCAGTCGTAGAAGTAGCAATTGTAGTAGGAGTAGTATCAATAGCAGTAGTAAGAGAGGTAGTCATGGTAGTAGTAGTATTAGTAGTAGCAGTAGAAGCTGGAGAAGTGTTAGTGGCAGTAGTAGGAGCAGCATTAGTAGTAGTGGTAGCTGTAGTAGTAGTCGTAGTTGTATTAGAAGTGAAAGTAGTAGTAGTAGTAGTAGTAGTATTAGTAGTAGTAGCAGTAGTAGTAGTCGCAATTGTAGCATTAGTAGTGGGAGTAAAATTGCTACTACTACTAAAACTACTATTATTGCTACTAGTAGTAGCAGCAGCAGTTGTAATTGTAGGAGAAGTAGCAGTAGTAGCAATAGTCTAGTAGTAGTCGTAGCAATATTAGAAGTAATTGTAACAGTAGTAGCAGTTGAAGTAGTAGTACTATTAGCAGTAGTAGTTTTCGCAGTTGTAGTAGAAGTGGTAGGGGTAAAACTACTACTGCTACTTCTACTATTACTACTGAAACTACTACTGCTCCTACTACTAAAACTACTATTACTACTACAGCTGCTGATGCTGCTTCTAGAATTACTTCTACTGCAACTACTACTACTACTTTTGCTACAAAAACTACTATTACTACTACTACTACAATAACAACAACTACTACTGCTACAGTTGCTGCGGCTACTACAGCAACAACCACAACTGCTGCTACTACTGCTGCTGTCGCTACTCCTGTACAACTATAACTGCTGTTACTACTACTGCAGCTACTCCTGTACAACTATAACTGCTGTTACTACTACTATTACTATTCCCATTAGTATTGCTACTCCAACTGGTACTACCCCTACTGCTACTACACCTACTACACCTACTACGACTGCTGCAACTGCTATTGCTGCTACTAATACTATTATTGCTACTAATACTATTACTCCTACTCCCACTCTTGCTACTACCAATAATACGAGTAATATTACTACTACTACAACAACAACTATTACAACTAATACAACATCAAATACTCCTACTACTACTAATAATACTACAACTACTAAAATAACTACTACCAATTCTACTACTCGTACAACTGCTACTACAACTACTTCTACTGCTACAACTACTAAGAATACTACTTCTAGTACAACTTCTACTACTACTACAAATACTACTACTGCTACTACTACTGTTGCTACTACTACTACTAATACTACTACTACTACTACTACTACTAATACTACTTCTCTTCTTAACTTCTATCGCTACTCCAACTCCTACTCCTACTTTGACTACTGCTGCACCTACTAGTACTACTATTACTACAACTACTACTACTCTTACTACAACAAGAACTACAACTGTTACTGCAATTACTGCTACTACTATTAATCCTGTTGCAACTACTACGACTATATCTCCTCCTCCTCCTTCTACTACTACTGCAGCTATTCCTTTTGTTACTACTACTCCAACTACTCCTACTACTACTACTACACCTACTGCTACTCCTACTCCAACTGCTCCTACTACTACTGCTACAACTCCTACTACTACTTCCCCTACTACTACTCCTACTGCTACTCTTACTCCCCCCACTACTCCTACTACTACTCCTACTCGTACTACTACCACGACTACTACTAATACCTATACTATTACTACTACTATTCCTCCTACTACTCCTCCTACTTCTACTTCTACAACAACAACTACTACAACTACTATTACTATCACTGCTACTACTGCTGCTGCTGCTACTACACCTCCTACAACTACTACTAATTCTACTATTGCTACTACTGCTGCTCAATATTTTCAACTTCTAGTTCTACTACAACTGCTACTATTGCTAGTACTACTATTTTTGTTGTTGCTGCTACTACTTCCACTTTTACTACTACTAGTACTCATAACTCCGACTACTACTATCACTACTACTTCTACTACTACTACTACTACTACTACTATGACTTCTACTTCTAATGCAACTACTATTACTACTGCTACTACTGCTACTACTACTACACTACTACTACTACGGCTACTACTACGAGACTACTACTACTACTTCTTCTACTACTATTGCTATTATTACTACTACTACTACTACTACTTCGGCTACTACATCTACTACTACTACTAATACTAATAAAACTAATACAACTAGTACTAGTACAAACACTACTACTACTACTCCTCCTACTACTACGACTGCTACTAATACAACAACAACAACTACTACTACTGCATCTACAACTTCTACTACTCCAACTCCCACTTTTAGAACAACAACTACTACTACTACAAATACTACTACTACTACTACTACTACTACTCGTTCTGTTAATACTACCCCTGCTACTATTACTATTACAACTACTACTACAACTTCTAATACTACAAAAACTACTACTACTACTGTTATATGTACAACTTTTACTACGCCAACCCCTATATTTACAACAACAACAACTACTACTACTACTACTATGACTTCTGCTACTGCTACCACTACAATTACAACTACTACTTTTACTACCACTACTACTATTACAAAAACTACTACTACCGTTACTACTGCTACAGCAAATACTACTACTAATATCAATATTACTACTACTACTGCTACTTCTCTACCACTACTACTGCTGCTAATACTACTACTACTACTACTCCTATTACTACTACTAGTACTAAAACAACAACAACTACTACGACTATTACTACTACTACTACTATTGCTACTACTACTAATACCACTACTACTATTGCAACTACTACTATAACTTCTACTACTTCAACGGCTAATACTACTGCTTCTATTACAAGTAACAACTTAGAAATTACTACGACTACTACTACTACTCCTGTTGCTGCTTCTAAAACAACAACAACAACAACAACTACTACTACTATTACTAGTGCTACTACTGCTACTACTTCTACTGCTACTAATACTACTACTGCTACTACTACTGCTACTACCACTACTATTGTTGCTATTACTACTACTACTATTGCTACTATTACTACTACTACTACTACTTCTGGTACTACTTTAGCTTCTAATACTACAACTAATACTACAACTAGTACTACTATAACAACAAGTACTTCTGCTACTCCTTCTACTACTACTAGCACAACTTATACTACTGCAACTCCTACTCCAACTCCAACTCCTACTGCAACTTATACAACAACAACAACAACTACTACTACTACAATTACTACTAACTCCTAATGCTTCAACCTCTACTAATGCTACAACAACTATTCCTACTACAACAACAACTACTACTACTTCTACTCTTGCAACTACTACTACTCCAACTACTATTACTATTACTACTACTACTACTACCAATTCAATCCAACTACTACGACTAATACTACTACTACTATTACTACTACTACTAAGACTACTGCTACTTCTTAAACTACTACTACTACTACTATGTTTGCAACTACTACTACTCTGACCCCTACTACTACAACTACAACTACTACTACTAATACTAGTACAACTCCTACTGCTACCAGAACAATTATAGTTACTACTAATACTACTCCTACTGCTATTACTACTAGTACTGCTACTGCTACTTCTTCTATGACTACCACTACTACTACTATTATTACTACAACTACTATTATAACTACGACTGTTGTTGCTATTATTGGTACTACTACTACAACTATGACTACTACTAATATTACCAGTACTTCTACTTCTACTATTACTATTACTTCTACTACTATTACTACGACTACTATCACTACTACTAATACTACTACTACTACTATTGCTCTTCTACGACTACTGCTACTGCTTTTAATACTTCTACTACTACTACTATTACTACTTCTGCTACTACTACAACTACTACACTACTACTACTATACTACAACCACTGCTACTTGTACTACACTACTACTACCACTACTGCTGCTGCTGCTGCTACTACTACTACTATTACTACTAGTACTACTTTAGCTACTACATCTACTACTACTAGTAGTACAAATACTACTAGTACTAGTACAAACAATACTACTACTACTGCTACGACGACGACAACAACAACAACAACAACTACTACTACAACTAGTACTACAACTCCTACTACTACTACTACATCAGCAACTACTACTACTCCAACTCCTTCTATTACAAATTCTACTATTACTACTACCCTACGAGTACTCCTACTACTACCACTATAATTACAACAACTACTACTACAAATACTACTACTACTGCTGCTATTAGTACTCCTCCTACTACTCCTACCCCTACTACTACTCCTACTATTGCTACTGCTACTAATACTACAACTAATGCCACAACTACTACAACTACAACAACTATTACTCATACTAAAGCTACTACTACAACAATAACAACAACAACTACTATTATTACCACAGCTACTACTACTACTACTACTAATACTACTACTACTACTACTACTATTACTAGTGCTACTACTCCTACTACTATTAAAACTACTAGTCCAACTTCTTCTACTTCAACTACTAACACTACTACTTCTATTACTACTACAACTCAAACTCCAACTATTACAACTTCTACTACTACTGCTAATCCAACGACTACTCCTACTGCTACCACTACAATTACAACAACTACTGCTACAAATACTACTACTATTACTACTCCTACTACTAATACTACTCCTACTACTATTACTACTACTACTACTACCGCTACTTCTTCTTCTACTACTACTACTACTAATGCTACAACTCCCGCTACTCCTACTACAACAACTACTACTACAACTAATACTATTACTAATATTACTACTACTATTACCACTAATACTGCTACTACTAGTGTTGCTGCTACTACTGCTACTACTTCCCCTACTACTATTATAACTACTTCTACAACTTCAACTACGTCAACTACTAATACTACTACTAATACTACTACTTCTATTACTACCACAACAACTACTACTACACTAACTACTACAACTACAACTATTGCTACTACTACTACTACTACTATTACTACTACCACTACTGCTACTTCTTCTTCTTCTCCTTCTACTACAACTACTACTATTGGTACTGCTACAATTGCTACCATTACTACTACTACTACTACTTTTGCTACTATTTCTGCTATGACTACAAAAAATAATAATACTACTACTACTAATATTACAACAACTACTACTACTCCTACTAGTACTGTGGCTACTCCTACTACAACTACTAGTACTACGTATACTACTGCTACTCCTACTCCAACTCCTACTCCTACTCATACTACTACAATAACTTCTACTATTCCAACTACAACAACTATTGTTCCTGCAACTTCTGCTTCTGCAACTTCTACTATACCTACTATGACAACAACTGCTACTACAATTACTGCTGCTACTATTATTATTTCTACTACTGCTATTATTACTACCAGTACTACTATAGCGACAACTACTACTGCTCCAACTGCTCTTCTACTTCTACTATTGCTATGACTACAACTAGTACTGCTACTTCTACTACTAATACTATTACTACGACTTGTACTATTACTGCTACTGCTACAATAACTACTACCACAACTGCTATTGCTACTACTATTGTTACTACTATAGCTACTACTACTGTTACTATTACAACTTCTGCAACTACTACTACAACTACTACTGTTACTACTACTACTAATAATACTACTAATACTACTACTACTACTACTACACTACTACTACTACTATTACTACTACTACTACTGCTACTATTACTACTACTGCTAGTCCTACTACTTCACTTATGATAACTACTACTACGACTACTCGTACTAGTAAAATAAAAACTACTATTGTAACAACAACAACTACTACTACTACTGCGACTACTATTACTACTACTACTACTATAATAACTACTACTACTACTATACTACTACTACTAGTACTACTACAACTACTGCTACTATTGCCACTACTACGACTACTCCTACAACTACTCATACTGCTTCTGTTCCTAGTACTCTAACTTCTCCGCCTCATACTACAACAACTACTACTACTCCTACTACTATTAGTTCTACCGATATAACTACTACAGCTACTATTCCTACTACTATTCCTATAATTACTATAATATCGACTACTGCTACTATTGTTGCTATTGCTGCCACTACAACTACTGTTATCGCTACTACTGCACTGCTACTACTACTACTACAACAACTACTATGACTGCCACAATTGCTACTGCTGCTACAACTTCAGCTACTACTGCTTCTACTGCTACTTCAGCTGCTATTACTACCACTACTGCTACTACTACTACTATTGCTACTATCAGTACAACAACAACAACAACTACTACTACTATTACTAGTAATACTGCTTCCGCTGCTACGACACTTTTGCTACTGCTACTACTATTGCTACTGTTGCGACTACTACCACTATGACCAGTACTAGTTCAACTACTCCTACTACTACTATTCATACTACTACTACTACTACTTCTTTTACCACTGCTACAACCACTACCACTACCACTACTGTTGTAGCTACAATTCCTATAGCTACACCTACTGCTACTACTCCCACTGCTACTCTTAGTCCTACTACTATTGCAACTACTACCGATACTACAATTACTACTACTACTATTACTACTACTTCTATTACTTCTACAACTACTACTACCGCTACTAGTACTGCTACTACTGCTGCCACAACTATTAGGAATACTCTGATTGCTACTTCCACTACTACTATAACTATTATTACTACTACTATTACAACTGCTATCACCACAACTACTACTGCTACTACTACTGCTACTACTCATATTACTACTCCTACTACTACTGCTACTACTACTTTTGCTACTCCTCCTACTACTACTGCTACTACTACTACTCCTACTCCTACTACTCCTACTATTTCTCCAACAACTACGACTTCTCCTACTGCTATGACAACTACCACTACTACTACTACTTCTACTATTTCCACTACTGCTACTACTACTACTACTACTACTACTACTACTACTACTACTACTACTACTACTACTACTACTACTACTACTATTAATACTAGTACAACTATTGCTAATTTCGCTATTACAACTACTACTGCTACTATTATTACTGTTGCAACTACTGCTGCTACTGCTACAGCACTACTACTACTGCTGCTACTGTTACTAGTACTTCTATAACTACTACTATACTACTACTACTACTACTGCTATTATTGCTTCCATTCCTACTACTAGTCATACTGTGGTTGCCTCTAGTACCCCTAATAATCTTCTACTACTACTACTATACTACTACTGCTACCATGACTCATAATGCTAATCCTATAACTACTACTGCTACTACTATTAAAACTATTGCTACAACTATTACTTTGACTACTACTGCTACTACTCCTCCTGATACAATAACTGCTATAATAACAACTACTACTGCTATTATTACTATAACTTCTACCACTAGGGCTGCTGTTAAAACTACTACTACTACTACTGCTGATACCTCTACCGCTACTACTCTGGCTCCTACTACTGATATTGCTACCACACCTACTGCTATAACTACTCCTAATACTACTACTACTTATTCTAATACTACCACTACCATTACAATAAGAATAACAACTACTGCTACTGCTACTACTACTACTACTAGTATCACTACTCCTACTTCTACGATTATTGCTACTGCTACTACTACTACTACTTCTACTATTACTCTATTGCTACTGCTGCTACTACTACTATTACTATAGCTACTACTATTACTACTACAATTGTAGCTAATTCTATAGCTACTGCTACTACTAACGCTAGGACTGCTACTATTGCTACTACTGCTACTATAGCTACCACTACTACTTCTGCTACTACCCACTCTTTTGACTACTACTGCTAATACTGCTCCTACTCCTACTACTACTATTGCTGTTGCAACTACTGCTACTCCTATTGCTACCACTGCTGCTACTACTACTACTACTACATCTATTGCTTGTAGTAGCAGCAAAAGCAATTATAGCAGTGGCAGCAGCAGTAGCCACTGGTTAAATAGTAGTAGTCGAAGTAGTAGTAGTAGTACTAGTAGTAGTAGTAGTACTAATAGTAGTAGTAGTACTACTAGCAGTGGTGTCTATATGAGTAGCAGTAACAAAAGTAGTAGTAGTAATAATTATAGTCGAAGAAGTATTAGTAGTAGTAGTTGTATTAGCAGTGGTAGAAGAAATTTTGTAGCAGCAGTAGTAGTAGTAACAGAAGTAGTTGCAGAAGTAGTAGTAGCGGTACTAGAAGTTTGAGTAGTCATAGTAGTAGTAGAAGCAATATTAGTAGTTGCAGTAGTATTAATAGTAGTAGCAGTAGTAGCAGTAGTAATTGTAGCCTTAGGAGTAGTAGTTGTAATAGTAGTAGCAGCAGTAGTAGAAGTAGTAGTAGTTGAAGTAACAAGAGTAGAAGAAGTAATTGTTGTAGCTGTACCAGTAGCAATAGTGGTAGTAGTAGTAGTTGCAGTAGTATTAGTAGTAGTATAAGTGGTAGCCGTAGTAGTAGTCATAATAGCAGTAGTAGTAGTAGTAGCATCAATTATAGTAGTAGCAGTAGTAGTTGTAGTAATTATGGTCATGGTAGCCGAAGTAGAAAAAGTTGAAGTAGTAGTAATAGTAGTAGTAGAAGTAGTAGTAGTAGTAGTAGCAATGGTAGCTATCGTAGTTGTACTAGTAGTTGTACCAGTAGTAGTAGTAGTAACACTAATAGTAGTAGTAGTAATAGGAGGAGGAGGAGTAGTAGTAGTAGCAAAAGGAGTAGTAGTAGTAATATCAGTTGTAGTAGTTACAGTAGTTGTAGTAGTAGGAAGTAGGAGTAGTTGTCAGAATAGGTGTAGGTGAAATTGTAGTTGTATTAGCAGTAGTAGTAGCAATTATAGTGGTAGTAACTATCGTAGTGACAACATCATTCATAGAACTAGTAGTATCAGTACTAGTAGTAGTAGCAGTAGTCGTTGTAGTAGACATAGTAGTAATTCTAATAGTATAAGTAATAGTAGCAATAGTAGTTGTAGAAGTAGTAGTAGTAGTAGTAGCATTAGAAGCAATAGTCATGACAATAGTAGTAGTTAGTATTAGCATTAGGAGAAGCGTCAGTAGTAGTAGCAATAGCAGTAGCAAAATTAGTATTAGTTGTAGGATTAGTTATAGTAGATGTACTGTTAGTATTAGTAATAGTAGCATTAGTAAAAGTCGTATTGTAGTATTAGCATTAGCTTTAGTAGTATTTATTATAGCAGAAGTAGTAGTGGTAGCAGCAGCAGTAGCAGGAATAGTAATAGAAGTCAGTTTAGTAGTAGTATTAGTAGGAGTTGTAGTAGAAGTAGCAGTAGTACCAGTAGTTGTTGTTGTAGTAGTAGTAGTGGTGGTGGTGGTGGTGGTGGTGGTGGTGGTAGTAGTAGTAGAAGGAGGAGGTGGAGGAGTAGTAGTAATAGTAGATGCAGTAGCAGTAGTAGTAGTAATAGT
>RXID01017106.1:10652-21031 GCA_005019695.1 Trichopus zeylanicus subsp. travancoricus
AGTAGTAGCAATTATAGTGGTAGTAACTATCGTAGTGACAACATCATTCATAGAACTAGTAGTATCAGTACTAGTAGTAGTAGCAGTAGTCGTTGTAGTAGACATAGTAGTAATTCTAATAGTATAAGTAATAGTAGCAATAGTAGTTGTAGAAGTAGTAGTAGTAGTAGTAGCATTAGAAGCAATAGTCATGACAATAGTAGTAGTTAGTATTAGCATTAGGAGAAGCGTCAGTAGTAGTAGCAATAGCAGTAGCAAAATTAGTAGTAGTTGTAGGATTAGTTATAGTAGATGTATTGTTAGTATTAGTAATAGTAGCATTAGTAAAAGTCGTATTGTAGTATTAGCATTAGCTTTAGTAGTATTTATTATAGCAGAAGTAGTAGTGGTAGCAGCGGCAGTAGCAGGAATAGTAATAGAAGTCAGTTTAGTAGTAGTATTAGTAGGAGTTGTAGTAGAAGTAGCAGTAGTACCAGTAGTTGTTGTTGTAGTAGTAGTAGTGGTGGTGGTGGTGGTGGTGGTGGTGGTGGTAGTAGTAGTAGAAGGAGGAGGTGGAGGAGTAGTAGTAATAGTAGATGCAGTAGCAGTAGTAGTAGTAATAGTATTACTAGTAATAATAGAAGTAGCAGTAGTAGTAGTGCCAGCTGTATAGGGAGCAATAGTAGTAGAAAAAGTCATAAAAGTAGTAGTAGTAGTAGTAGGGGTAATAGTAGTTGTAGTAGTCATAGTAGTAGTAGTAGGAGTAGTAGCAGCAGCAATAGTAGTAGTAGCAGTAGTGGAAGTAATACTAGTAGTGGTGGTAATAGTAATAGTAGTGGTAGTAGTAGTAGCAGCAGTACTAGTAGTAGTGCTAGTAATGATGGTAGTAGTAGTAGTTGTAGCTGTAGTAGTAATAATAGTAGTAGTAGCAGTAGAAGTAGTAGTAGTACCAGCATTAGTGTTAGTTGTAGCAGCAGTGACTACAGTTGGAATACTACTAGTAGTAGGAATAGTAGCACTAGCAGTGGTAGCAGTAGTAGTAGTAGTTGTAGATGTTGTACTATTAATGGTGTGGTAGTAGTAGTAGCAATAATAGTTATAGTAGGCGGAGTAGTGGTAGATGTGGTAGTAGCAGGAATAACAACAACAGCAGGAGAAACAACAGCAACAGTAACAGAAGTAGTAGTAGTAGTAGTAGTAGTAGCAGTAGTTATGCTAATAGCAATATGGTAATAGTAGTACCACCAGTTTTAGTAGTAGTAATAGTAGTAGTAGGAGTAGTAGTTGTATCAGTAGTAATCAAATTATCAGAAGTAGTAGTAGTATTAGTAGCATTAGTAGTGGTAGTAGGTGAAGTAGTAGGAGTAGTATTAGCAGTAGCTGTAGTAGTGACAATAATAGTATTAGTAGTAGTAGTGTCTATGGTAGTAGAAGCGGCAACAAAAGTACTAGGAGTAGTAATAGAAGCTGGAGTAGCAGTAGTAGTAGCAGTAATAGTAGTAGTAGTAGCAACTAGAGTTGTAGTAGTAGTTGTGGTAATAGTAAAAGGAGAAGAGTAGCAGTTGTTGTAATAGAAGTAGTAGTAGTAGGAGTTGTGGTAGTAGTAGTACTAGTAGTAGCAGTTGTTGTAGTAGCAGTGGTAGTTGTAGTTATAGTAGTTATAGTAATAGCAATTGTAGTTAGCAGTAGTAATTATAGTCATCGTAGGTGGAGTAGTAGCAGTAGGAGAGTACTAGTAGTAGTAGCCAAATTTGTAATAGTAGTAGTGGGAGCAGGAGCCGTAGTAGTGGTATTAGTTATAGTTGAGGCCATAGTAATTGTAGTACTAATAGTAGCAGTAGTAGTAGCTAGTGTATTGGTGGTAGTAGTAGTAGTGGTAAAACTAATAGTAGTAAAAGTGGTAGTAGTACTCGTAGTAGTAGATGTTGTAGTACTAGCTATAGTAGTAGTACTAGTTGGACTTGTAGTAGTAGTGGTAGTCCTGGTAGGAGTCATCGTAGAAGTTGTAGTAGTAGCAACAGCAGCAGCAGTAGTAGTAGTAATAGTCGAATTAGGAGTAGCAGTAGTAGCAGTATTAGTAGTAGTAGTAGTGGGAGGTGGAGGAGCAGCAGTAGTAGTAGCTATAGTAGTAGTAGCAGTAGTAGTTTTAGTAGCTATAGTAGTAGTAGCAGTAGTAGTTGTAGTGTAGTAGTCATAGTAGTAGTAGTTATTGTTATTATACTAGTCGGAGTAGCAGCATTAGCAGCATTAGTAGTAGTAGAAGAAGAAATAGTAGTGATGGAAGTACTAGTAGCAGGAGTAGTACTAGTAGCAGCAGCAGCGCAAGTAGTAGTATTAGTAGTAATAGTAGTCGTTGTAGTACTAGTAGTAGTAGGATTAGTAGTGGTAGTAGTAGTAGTCGTGGTAGTAGCAGTAGTAGGTGTAGTAATAGTAGAAGTAGTAGTAGTAGTAGTATTAATAGCCATAGTAGAATTAGGAGTAGTAGTAGTAGTACCCGCAATTGTAGTAGTAGTTGCAGTAACAACAAAAGTAGTAGCAACAGTAACTATAATACTAGCAATAGCAGTGGTTGTTGAAGCTGTAGTTGTAGTCGTAGTGGAAGTAGTAGAAGTAGTAGTAGTCATAGCAGCAGTAGTAGTAGTAATAGCAGTGGTAGTATTAGTAGCAATAGTTGTAGTAGTAATAGCAGTAGCAGTAGCAGAAGTAGTAGTAGTTGCGGTCGCAAAATGAATAGTAGCAAAAATATTAGTAGTAGTAGTAGTACTATTAGTAGTAGTACTGGCAACTATAGCAGTAGTTGTAGTAGTAATACTTGTTGTAGTGGTGGTAGTAGAAGTAGTAGTAGTAGTAGCAGCAGTAGGAGTAGTAATAGGATAAGGAGTATTAGTAGAAGTAGTAGTCATATTACTTGTAATAGTAGTAGGAGTAGCAGTGGTAGTAGTAATAACAGTAGCATTAATTGTAGTAATTGTAGCAGCAGTAGTAATAAAATTCATAGTATTAGTGGGAGCAGTACTAGTAGTAGTAGCAGTAGTAATAGAAGTAGTAGTAGTAGCAATAGCAGTAGTAATAGTAGTAGTAGTAGGCGTAGTAGGAGAAGTAGCAGAAGAAGTATGAGCAATAATCGTAGTAGTTGTAGTAGTAGTTGTTACAAAACTAGTAGGAGTAGTGGTAGTAGTCGTAATAGTAGTGGTTGTAGCAGTTGTAATAATACTAGTGTTAGTAATAGTAGTAGTTATAGTAGTAGTAATATTTGTTGTTGCAATAGTAGTAGTAATAGTAGTAGTAGTTGTTGTTGCTATTGTAGTAGTAGTTGTTGTTGTTGTTGTTGTTGCAGTAGTAGTAGTTGTTGTAGTAGTAGTAGCAGTAGTAGCAATAGTAGAAGTAGGAGCAGTAGTAGTTGTTGTAGTAGTAGTACCAGTAGTAGCAATAGTAGAAGCAGTAGGAGTAGTAGTAGTAGATGATGCAGTTGCTGCAGAAATAGTAAAACAGTAGTAGTATAGTCGTAGTAGTAGTAGTAGCAATAGTAGAAATTGTAGTAGTAGGAGTAGCAGTAATAGTAGTAGGAGTAGAAGCAGTAGCAACCGTAGCAGTAGTTGTAGAAGTAGTAGTATTAATAGCCGTAGTAGAAGTCGCTGTAGTAGTAGAGGTTGTAGTACCCATAGTAGTAGTTGTAGTAGAAGTAGTACTAGTAGAAGTAGTAGTAATAGAAATAGTCACAGCGACAACAGTATTAGTAGTAGTAGAAGTAGGAGTAGTAGAAGTTGTAGTAGCAACAGTAGTAGTAGTAGCAGTAGCAGTAGAAGTAGCAGTAGTAGTAGAAGCAGTAATTGTAGTCCTAGTAGTAGTAGAAGTAGTAGTAGTCATAGAAGTAGTATTAGTACCAGTAGCAGTACTAGCAAAATTAATGTAAGTACTAGTAGCAATAGTCGTAATAGCATTAGTTGTTGTAGTAGTAGCAGTTGTTGTTGAAGTAGTAGCATTAGTTGTAGTAGCAATAGTAGTGTTAGCAGCAGTAGAAGTAGTAGTAGTTGTAGTAGTAGTAGAGGTAGTACTAGTAGCATTCTTGTAGTAGCAGTAATAGTAGTAGTAGTTATCATAGTAATAGTATTTGTAGTAGTAGTAGTAGTAGTAATTGTAGTAGTAGAAGTAGATGTAATAGTAGCAGTAGTAGTTGTTGTCAGCGAAGCAAAAGTAGTAGTAGTAGTAGTAGCAATACTAGCAGTAGCGGTATTAGATGTAGTAGTAGTAGTAGTAGTAGCAATACTAGCAGTAGCGGTATTAGATGTAGTAGTAGTAGTAGTAGTAGCAATACTAGCAGTAGCGGTATTAGATGTAGTAGTAGTAGCAATCGCAGTAATCATACTAGTAGTAGTAGCAGGAGAAATAGTAGCAGTAGTAGCGGTAATAGAACTAATTGTAGTAGCAGTATTAGTTGTACTAATTGTAGTTGTAGTAGTAGCAGCTATTGCAATGGAAGCAGTAGTAGTAGTTATAGCAGTAGCAGTTCCCGAGGGAGCAGTAATAGTAGCAGTCGAGGTAGTAGCAGTTGCAGTGGTAGTGATACTACTACTACTATTGCTGCTACTGTTGCTACAACTACTACTCTGATTGCTAGTACTGCTGCTACTATTGCCACTATTTTTACTACTACTACAACTACTACTACTGCTACTGCTGTCACTACTAGTGCACTGCTACTACAACTACTACTATTAGCATTGCTACTACTCCAACAATTGCTACAATTACTACAACTAATACTACTACTTCTACTACACCTTCTATAACTCCTACTACTACTACTATTGCAACTACTACTACCATAACTATTATGGTTACTACTACTACTTTTACAACAACTACTACTACCACGCCTACAACAACTACTACTAATACTACTACTACTACAACTACAACTTCTCCTATTGCTGCTACTACTACTCCTCCTCCTACTACTACTCCTACTACTACTACTCCTACTGCTACCACTTCTACTACTACTCCGACTATTACAACTACCACTTCTACTACTACTGCTGCTACTACTACTACAACTACTATTGCTACTACTACTCCAACTCCTACTCCTAGTGCTATACCTAGCACTACTTCTATTGCTACAACTATAGCTACAACTACTACTACTGCAACTACTACTTCTACAACTACTACTACTAGTCTTGAAACTATTGCTACTCCTACTACTACCACTACTGTTGTTGCTACTAGTAGTAGTAGTACTACTACTATTACTACAACTAGTATGGCTACTACTACTACTCTTTCGGCGACTACGGCTACTACTTTTGTTGCTACTTATACTATTACTACTACTACTATGAATACTCCTAGTACTACTACAAATACTTCTGCTCTTACACCTACTACTCCTACTACTACTTCTACAACAACAACTACTACTACTACTTCTACTTCTACTTCTGCTACTACTACAACTATTCCTAATAGTACTACTACCACTACTACTACTACTACTACTTCTACTACTACAAGACCAACTACTACTACTACAACTACTATTGCTACTATTGCTACTACTACTACTTCTACTGATACTACTACTTCTATTGCTACTACTGCTACTAATACTAGTACAACTCTTGGCACAATTACTACTTCTACAACAACAACTTTTCTTACTAGCACTTCTACTACTGCTGCTATTACTACTACTACTACCACTACTACTACTACTCCAACAACTACTATTACTACTTCTACTACCACTACTACTACAACAACAACAACAACTACTACTACTACTGCTACTAGTATTAGAACTATTACTACTGCTGCCACTACTACTACTAATACTACTACTACAATAGCCACTTCTACAACTCCAACTACTGGTAGTACTACAACTACTACTGCAACTTCAACTTCAACAACTACAACAACTTCTGCTTCTACTACTAGTACTTGTACTACTACTACTGGTACTGCTAGTACTATTACTACTACTTCTGCTATTATTGCTTCTACTACTATTTCTACTACTACAGCTACTTCTGCTACTACAACTACTTCTGCGACTACTACTACTTCTAGTACTTTGACTTCTACCTCTACTACCACCACCACTACTATTACTATTACTACTTCTACTATAACGATGATGACTACTACTACTATAATTACTACTTCTACCACTGATACTACTTCTAGTACTACTTCTACTACTATTGCTACCGCTATTGCAACTGCTACTGTTGCTACTACTACTATGACTGCTACTACTATTAGTAGTGCAACTACTACGACTACTGCTACTTTGACTACTATTATTATAATTACTACTACTACTACTAGTACTACTACTAGCATACTTCTACTACTGCTACTACTGCTACAACTACTATGATCAATACTCCTAATACTACTACAACTACTACTTCTAGTACTACTAATATTACTACGACTACTACTACTGCTACTACTACTACTACTACGACTACTATGACTACTACTACCGCTACTGCGAGTCCTACGACTACTACTACTACTACTCCTACTACTACTATGACTTCTATAACCGCTACTGCTACTCCAACAATAATAGCTACTACTACTATTATTTTTCCTATCAATACTACTACTCGTACTCCTACTCCTAGGATTCCTTCCCCTACATGTATTCCTACTAATACTGCCACTACTACAACTACTACTTCTATTACTACTACTACAACTACTACAACGATGACTACTACTACTACTACTACTACTTCTACAACTACTACTACTTCTACTACTAATAGTACTACTACCACTACTGCTCTTGCAATTGCTACCACTACTACTGCTACTACAATGACAGTTGTTGCTGCTATTGCTATTGTGACTATTACTACAACAACTACTGCCACTACCATTGCTACTACTATTACTACTACTCCTATTGCTACTACTATTACTGCTACTATTGCTACTGCTACATCTACTACTACTACTACCATTGCTACTTCTATTGTTGTTGCTGCTACTAATTCAGTTACTATGATTACAACTATTACTACTACTGCGACTGCTACAATGATTGCTCGAACAATTGCTGCTATTTGTACTACTACTGTAACTACTACTACTTACTACAACTAGTACTACTACTGTTGCTGATGTTGTTGTTGTTGCTGCTACTAGTACTACCACTCCTACTACTTCTCTGACTACTACTACAACTTCTACTACTACTACTACTGCTGCTACTACTGCAGCTACAATTACTAGTACTAGTACTACTACTTTTACTGCTAGTACTACAACTACTACTACTAGTACTACTACAACTTCTAAGACTACTTTTACTACTACTACTAGTACTACTAGTACTAATAGTACTACTACAACTACTACTGGCACTACTACTATTAGTACTAAAACTGCTACTACTTCTGTGACTACTTCTACAACTATCGCTACTATTACTACTACTACTACTACTTTGCTACCACCACTACTACTACTCCTAATCCTACAGCTACTTCTACTACTACTACTATTACTCCTACGACTAATGCTACTGCTACACCTACTCCTACTCCTACTCCTACTACTAGGACTACCGCTACTTCTGCTACTACTACTATTACTACTTCTGCTACTACTAATATTACTACTACAACTAGTTCTCCTATTACGCCAACTATAACTACAACTATTACTACTACAACTACAATAATTTCTTCAACTATTACTACTATTACTACTACTACTACGACAACGACTACTTCTGATACTACTGCTGCTGCTGCTGCTACTACTGCTGCTGCTTCTGCTGCTCAGCTATAGCTACTACTGCTACTACTACTATCACTAATACAATTTCTTTTACTACACCTACATCTACGCCTACTATTACTCCTACTACTAATATTACTACTCATATTACAACCACTACTAATATTAATACTACCACAACAACAACAACTACTACTATTATGATCACTACGACTACTACTACAACAACAACAACAACAACAACAACTACTACTAAAACTACTACCACTACTACTAGTGCTAATAGCACTACTACTTCTACTACTACAACTACTAATACTACTACTATTACTATTGCTTCTACTACTACTACTACTATTATGACTACTGCTACAACTTCTGCTACTACTATTTCTACTGCTAATGCTACTACTACTACTATTACCTCTACTAATACAAATATAGCTACTACAACTGCACTACCATAACCACATAACCACTACTATGACTAGTACTACATCTACTCCTACAACTACTACTATTACTATTGTTAATACTACTACTACAACAACAACAACTACTACTACTACTCTACTAATATGACTACTACATCTGCGATTACAACCACCACCACTACTACTGCTCCACCTCCTCCTCCTCCCACTAATAACACTACTACTCTCAGTGCGACTACTACCATTCCTACAACAACAACAACTACTACTACTACCACCACCACTACTACTACTACTCCACCTACTACTACTATAGCTACTGCTACTGTTATAACTACTATTATACAACTATACTACTACTACTACTTCTGGTATAACAACCGCCACTACTACTACAACTACTACTACAACTACTACTTCAACTACTACTACAACTACTACCACTTTAATTACTAATACTTCTACTAGTACTGCTGCTACTGCTACTGTTGGTAGAACTTCTACTACTAATATTGCTAGTACTACTACTACTACTACTGCTACTACTACTACTGCAACTACTACTAATACTGCCACTAATACCACTAATCCAACTACTACTACTACTAATACTAATACTACTGCTGCTATTGCTACTACTAATGCAACTACTACTTCTTTTTCATACTACTACTAATTCTGCTACTAGTGCTGCTACTAGTATTTCTACTATTACTACTACTACTGCTACTGCTACAATGACTAAAACTACTGCAACTACTACTGCTACTACTATAGCTACCTTTACCACTACTATGACTGCTACTACTGTTACTACGACAACTACTATTATTACTACTACTACTGCTACCACAACTGCTACTATTGTGGCTACTATTGATTTTGCTACAACAACAACTACTACTACTATTACTGTTGGTACAACTACTACTAAAACTATTGCTGCTACTACTACTACTGCTGTTGCTGCTATGGTTACTACTGCAACTTCTGGTACTACTATAACTATTGCTATAATAACTTCTGCTACTGCTACTACTACTACTGTGACTACTACTACTATCGCAACTTCTACTAGTACTACAACACCGCTACTTCTACAATAGTTGCCACAACTATTAGTGCTTCTACAACTATAGTTGCTACGACTACTTCTACTACTATTGCTACTACAAGTATTGCTATTCTTATAACTACTATTACCGTTGTTGCTACTATTACAACTTGTACAACTACTACAACTACTAATACAAATACAACTACTACAACTAATACTACTACTATACCTACAATAATAATTACTACTACTAATACAACTACTTCTACAATAACTATAGCTAATACCACTAATACTGCTCCTACTACTACTATCACTACTTCTACAATTACAACTACTCCTACAACAACTATTATTACTAATACTACTTTTATTATTACTATTACTCCTCCTCCTCCTCCTCCTACTACTACTACTACTACTCCTAATACTACTACTACTACTGCTTTTAGTGATACTATTTCTACTACTTCTGTTGTTGCTTCTTCTATTACTCCTACTACTACTACTATTACTGCTACAACTATTACTTCTACTACTGCTACTGCTGCTACTTCTATTACTATTGATACTACTACTACTTCTACTGCTACTCCTGTTACTACTCCTACTACTACTACTACAACTACTACTATGACTACTATTACTACTGTTGCTACTACTGCTACTGTTAATACTACTACTACTACTACTACTACTAATACTACTACTACAACAATAACAAATACAACAAAAACTACTACTAGTATTCTTACTCCTATTACTACTTCTACTACTAATACAACAAAAACTACTACTACAACTACTACCACCACCACCATTACTACTACTACTACTATTACTAGAATTACTACTACTATTATAACTACTACTATTACTACTAATAATACTACTTCTACTTCTATTACCACAGCCACTACTCCCACTTCAACTACTAATCCTCCTCCTACTATTATTATTTCTACTAATGCCAATACTACTACTCCTACTACTATGACTGTTATTACTATCACAATTGCTACTACTAGAAGTAGAAGCAGCAGTAGTAGCAATAGTAATATTAGTGGAGTAGTAGGAGTTGTTGTAGTAGGAGTTGTTGTTGTTGTTGTAGTAGTAGTAGTAGTAGTAGTAGCAGCAGCAGCAGC
>RXID01017107.1:0-30966 GCA_005019695.1 Trichopus zeylanicus subsp. travancoricus
ACTACTGCTGCAACTACTACTACATCTACGAGTGCTATTGCTACTTCTACTGCCACAATAACTACTACTGCTACTACTGCTACTACTACTACTACTACTACTACTACTACTACTACGGCTACTAGTATTACTACTACCAATACTACTACTAATATTACTACTACTACTACTTCTACTAATGAAACTACTACTTCCACTCTACTACTGCTGCTGCTACTGCTACTAGTGTTACTGCTACTAATATTCCTACTACTACTACTACTAGTGTTACTGCTACTATTTCTACTACTACAACTGCTACTAGTGTTGCTACTACTACTACTACTAAATATACTTCTATTATTGCTACTACTAATACTACTACTATTACTACTACTTCTACAACTAACAACTACTACTAGTAATTCTACTACTTCAACGGCTGCTACTACTACTACAACAACAAATGCTACTGCCACTACTGTTGCTACTACCGCTTCTACTACTACTATTGTTGCTGCTGCAACTTCTGCTACTACTACTACTATTACTGTAGCTGCTGCTACCACTACTACTACAATTACTGCTACTACCACTGCTACTGTTATTACTACTACTGCTACTACTACTACTATTACTACTACCACTACCACTACTCCTACTACTACTCCTACTATTACTTATGCTACTGCTACTGCTGCTACTACTGCTGATTCTACTACTACTACTAAAACTACAACTACAACTATTACTGCTACAACTTCTACTGCTACCGCTACATCTGCCACATCTCATACTACTACTAATACTGCTACTTTGGCTGCTTCTACTACTAGTGTGACTACTATTACTGTTATTGTTACAACTACTACACTTACTACCACTACTATATCTACTATTACTTCTATTGCTACTACTACTTCTACTCCTGCTAATACTAGTACTATCACTACTGCTACTGCTACTACTTCTACTACTACTAGTACTACTTCTTGTGCTACTCCTACTAGTCCAACTACAACTACTACTACTATGATCACAGCTACTACTACTACTACTACAACTTCTACAGCTACAACCGCTACTACTACTAATGCTACTATGATAATGACTATTGCTACTACTACTACTATTGCTACTACTACTACTTCTACTACCACTACTACCACTACTACCAGTTCTACTACTACTACTGCTAATAGTAGTTGCAGTAGCAGTAGTGGTAGCAATAGTAGTAGTGGCAGCAGCAGTGCTAGCAATAGAAGTAGTACTTGTTGCTATTATAGGAAAACAATTAGTAGTAGTAGTAATAGTAGTAGTAATAGTAGCAACAACAGTAGTACTAGTAATAGTAGTGGTCACATTAACAGTAGTAGTAGTTGTTGTTGTTGTCACAGTAGCAGTAGTAATAGCAGTAATAGCTGTAGTAGTAGTAGCATTAGTAGCAGTATTAGTAGAAATAGTAGTTGCAGCCACAGTAGTAGTAGTCGTAGTTGTAGTTGCAATAGTTGTAGCAGTAGTACTTGTAGTAGTAGTAGCCATAGTAGCAGTAGTTGAAGTAGTAGTAGCAGCAGCAGTAGTACTAATGGAAGCTATAGTAGCTGAGGTAGTAGCAGTAGTTCCAACAGTTGCATTTGTATTGATTGTAGCGATAGTTGCAATAGTAGTAGTAGCCATAGTAGTAGTAGTCGCAGTATTGGCAGTAGCAGTAGTAGCAGTAGTAGCAGTAGTTAGTAGTAGTAGTAGTAGTCGTAGGTGAAGTAATAGTAGTAACACTAGTAGTAGTAGTCTTGGTAGTATTAGTAGAATTTGTCGTGCAGTTGTAATAGTAAAAGTAGTAGTAGTAGTTGTAGTTGTAATAGTAGTAGTACTAGTATCATTAGTAGTAGGAGTAGCAGTAGTTATAGTAGTGTAGTAGTAGTAGGAGTACTTGTAACCACAGAAGTAGCAGTTGCAGTAGTAGTAGTTATTATAGTAATAGTAATAGAATTAGTAGTAGAAGTAGCAGTCATTTTAGTGGTAGCAGTAGTAGCAGTGGTAGTTGCAGTAGCATAAGTAGCAGTAGTAGCTACAGTAGTAGTAGTAGTAGCTGTAACAGTTTTAGAAGAAGTAGTAGTAGTAGTAGTAGCAGCAGTATCGATAGCCATAGTAGCAACACTAGTAGTTGTAGTGGTAGTTGCAGCAACAGTAATATTAGTAGCAGTAGCAGAGGTGGTTGTAGTACTAATAGTAGTACGACAAGTAGGAGAAGTAGTAGCAAAAGCAGTAGAAGCTGTAGTAGTAATATTTGTAGTAGTAGCAGCAGTAACAATAGTGGTAGTAGTAGTGGTGGTGGCAGGAGTTGTGGTAGTAGTAGTTGTAGTTGTTGTTATTGTTGTTGTAGAAAAAAAAGGGAAGAAGATTAGAGGGTGGAGGTCAGTGAAATTGGGAATACAACCGAGAATCAAAGAATCAACCAATCGGGTGAGAAATCAAGCTCTTATCTTTTATTTTTTTCCCTGATTTCTTCTATGTATCTCTATCTTTGTTTCAGTATGACATCTATTTGTTGTTTGACTTCCACCCACATTCTACCTCCATGGCCCAACCCTTTTGTGGCTAAACAAATCAAGTTGAGCCACTCTCCTGAACTGCTTAGGGAAGAAGCCTAACCTCTATACTTGACCAACCTTGTTTGAAGGCCTCCAACCGCTAGCTGTCTAGTTGGTGACTTTTGTTGCTCAGTACCCTGTTTGCTTGATTCTATCGCATGGACACCATCATCTATGCAATCACCATCAAAAGTAGCCCCATGCCCACACCACCACAACCTCGTTCCTACCATCGCTTGTGCCATTAATGCCGAAAATAGCCTCATGCCCACACTGCCATGACACAGCTCCCACCGCCTTCCTCCTTGTAATAAGCTCCACAGCCGGCTACATTGCTTGTTGCCACCTACTTGAAGCCCATTGCAATTCGGTGCCAATCGGGACCAGATTCGGCCAAATCTAGCTAGATCCAACCATGAGATGAGGGGCAAATGAGCCCCTCCACCTCATTGTCAGGGGAGAGAGGTTGAATCTGGCTGAAAATGGTCAAATTTTGTTGGAAAAAAGATCGGGCCACTCAAGCCCAATAATGCTTCGCAAACAAAGGGGATGGGGTTGAGATTGACTAAGGACAAAAATGAAGGATGAAAATAAAATATAAAACAAACGTTGTAGCCAAAAAAATAAAAAAAAATTTGGCAAAAAGGAGAAAAGTTTGTTGGTAAAAAAGAAGAAATATTCGGCAAAGAAAAAGGAAAGTTTGTTAGTAGAAAAAGGAAAATTTGGAAAAAATAAAAGAAAAGAAAGGTTTGTTGCAAAAAAAAAAAGAAAAAACTTCTCTTATCTTAATTTTTAGTACAATTAATACTGCGGCCACCTATGGCTCCCTCGAACACGGTGAACTCTCAATACTACTATGGCCATTCATGGCCCCTCGAAGATGATGAACTCTTGATACCACTATGGCTACTCGTGGCCCTTCAAAGATAGTGAATCCTCATTACACCAAACTAGCCTTTGAGCTCACATCTAAGCTAGCTTATAGGCTCACACCTAAGCTAGCCTTCAGGCTATCACTTAGTCAGCATTTGGACTCACATTAAGTTAGCCTTCAAGCTCGCACTCAATTAGCCTTCGAGCTTGCAGTTGAGCCAACCTTCAGGCTCGCACCTAGCTAGCCTTTGGGCTCGCATCTAAGTTAGCCTTCAGGCTTGCACTCAGCTAGCCTTTAGGCTTCCATCTTATTCAATCTTCAAGTTTGCATCTAAGCTAGCCTTTGGATCCACACTTAGCTAGCCTTCGGGCTCATACCTAGCTAGCCTTCGGGCTCACACTTAGTAAGTATTTGGGCTCGCACTTAGCAAGTCTTCGGGCTCACATCTAAGCTAGCCTTTGGGCTCCTACGTCAGCAAGCCTTCGAGCTTACATCTAGCTAGCCTTCAAGCTCACACTTAGCCAACCTTTGGCTTGACATCCAATATAGATATTAGGCTCATGCCTTAGCTAGCTTTCAAGCTCACACCCAAGCTAGCCTTCGGGCTTGCACTCAGCCAACCTTAGAGCTCGCATTAAGCCAACCTTCAGGCTTATACTTAGCTAGCCTTTGGGCTCACATTTATGCCAGCCTTTGGGCTTGCACATAGCCAGTCTTTGGGCTCGCAGCCAAGCTAGTCTTTAGGCTTATATTCAAGCTAGCCTACTGGTTCACACCTTAGCCATCCTTCGGGCATGCACTCAGCTAGCCTTAGGGCTCGCATTCAAGCTAGCATTTGGGCTCTCACTTACTTAACCTCTAGGCTCGCATCCAAACTAGCCTTCGGACTTGAACTTAACAAGCCTTTGGACTGCCATCTCAGCTATCCTTTGAGCTCACCCCTAGATAGCCTTCTGGCCCACACTTAGCTATCCTTCGGGCTCACACTCAACCAACCTTCAAGCTCACACTCAACTAGTTTTTAGGCTTTCACCTCAGCTAGCCTTCAGGCTCATATCTAAGCTAGCCTTCGATCTCACGTCAACCTTCGGGGTCACAGTTAGCCAGTCTTCGGGTTTGTATCTAGGTCAGTTTTCTGACTTGCACCAAGTCAGCTTTTGGGCTTGCACTTCTAAGCTAGCTCTTGAGCTTACGAGCTAAGCCAGCCTTCATATTTGCATATTTAAGGCTGAGCCATATGTCTACCTAAAATTATCATAAAGAGCCAAGAACCCTCAAATAAAACTGCTTAATATAAAGTAACTCAATCATATTGAAATTGAACTCAGCCAAAACAAATGGACAAAGACTAAGTTTGCTCGAATGGGCATAAATTTATCAAAGAAATAAATGAAAACCCAAATTGAGCTAGGCTCAAGGTCTAAGTTGAGTTAATCCAAATCAAATTAGCTCAAACCCAACCCTAATCATGTCTAAGTTAAATCAAGTCCAAACTAAAAGGAAAAAAAATTCAAAGTCAAACTAGAACCAAGCCAGACTAAGCTTGAACTAAAACCAAATTTAACCAAATTAACTTGAACTCAAACTAAAGTCCATAAAGATGTAAACTAGAACTTGATAAAGGTCCAACATAAGGTTAAACTTAAACCTAAACTATATTAGTCCTGATGAAACTAAATATGGTCAAACCAAGTCCCATTGGGTGTGCTGAACCTTCAACAATACTCGGAGGTTATGAATAAAGGGTGATGTAACCATCCTAAATTAAAAAAACAATAGTTCAAATATAACTAAATAAGGTCAGACCAAGTCTTGTTGGGTGTGCTATAAAATCCTTTAGCAACACTTCAAAGCTATACCCAACTCTTTAAGCCGTTGGTGATGCTACCAAACTAAAGAAGTTAATTGCCAACACACTCAAAGTTGTTGGCCACACTTCAACGCTATACCCCATAAGCTATTGGTGATGCTACCAAACTAAAGAAGTTAACCGTTAATACGCTTAAAACTATTGGTCATACTTCAAAGCTATACCAAACCCCCAAGTCATTTGTGAAATCAAAGAAGTTAAATACCAATATGCTCAAAGATGTTGGCTACACTTCAAGCTACTCAACCCTATAAGCCATTGACGATGTGCCCTTTCAAATGAGTTAACTCTAGAAATAGTTGACAATGTGCTCCTCATGCTAGTCAAACCCAGAAGTCATTGACAATATATCATTTCAAGTTAGCCAACCTCAAAAGTAGTTGATGATGCACTCCTGAAGTTAGTCAACCCCAAAAGTAGTTGACAATGCGATTTTCAAAACTATACTCAATCTTATAAGCCATTCATGATGCCACCAAATCAAATGAAGTTATTGCCAATACTCTAAGCTATTGGAAAAGCTTTGAACTCCTCCTATTCCCTTTCACATCCCATCGGATGATGCTATCAATATCTGTCAAAGATCGAGTCAATCTAAACTAGATGCCATGTGGTCCAATGTAGGGGAGCGAGGCAACAACACATATCAGATATTCTTCACCACTCCTTCTTTCTATTTTTTTTTGTTTCATATTTTCTATAACTTTATATTAAAATTTATTATAACATGAGGGCATACTCTTGCTTAAACCATGTATCATTTCTTAAAATTAATCAAATACTTTCTTCTTCCTTTTTATGTCTCTATTTTATTAACTAGATTTCTTGCTATAGGAGGTTTTTGACAATTATTAGGGTAATTAACAATAAGGGCTTGTACATGTTGAAAGTCAATATTACCATAATACTTTATAGCATAGTTCAAATTAAAAGAAACTTTGATTTATGATTCAAGGTTGCTCTCGATGTCTCCGCTATCTCGAGCCACCGAAATTGATTCACAAATTTTGGCACACTTGGTGGGACTTAACTTCTTATCCAAGTAGAAAAACCTAGTTAATATGAGCACATATCAAAGAAAAGAAAGCAAAAAGCTAATGATTAATAAAGAGAAAAGGAAATGACATCATCAAGTGGCCCTCCTTCCCTAATCCACACCATCATCCTTGATGAAACATTCACAGCAAACTTTGCCAAACAATGATCACTATGGGGGGCAAAATTGTGGCAAGTTTTGTGAACCAATGATCACTCAGGGGCAACCGGAGTCTACATAAATATGGATCAATCCCTTGCCTCTTACCAGTAGGCAAAGACCAAGTCCACTCATGGGGCAAAAATTTCTTGTCGAGGGGGCAGAGACCTCCTATCCAAGGGAAAGGACCTCCCATCCAGAGAGCTAGGACCAAACCCACTTAAAGGGACTAAGTTCAAATGCCATTATGCTAAACCTCAATAATAAAATAATAATCACCATGAGGGAAATTGGAGTCCATGTTAACCATTAGGTTATGTCCAACTCCATCCAATTCATGCATGGTGCTTCTTCTTTCACCAATAGCATCACTACTTATGGCATTGCAAATGTTACCTTTGATCTAGTCATTGCTCCACTTGTCCAGTTTGGATCAACCCCTCGCCTTTCACCCTACAAGCAAAGATCAAGTCCATCCAGGTGGTAAAATGCCAAGTCCACCTAGGAGGTAAAAGACCAAGTCCACCCAAGGGGTAAAGGCCAAGTTCTTGCCAGTGGTAAAGGTCAAATTTCATTATGTTAAAAGTTGATAATGAACAGAGGCTTCATTGACATAAATTAGGGTATCAATCTATCAAAGGCTAAGTAATAGGCAAATGTCAGTTTTTAACTGCCTACAACTTCCCTAAGGAAGGACCAGGAGAGTGTTCGATTGAATTCAAAATATCATATCAAACCTGAAGGTAGATCCTATAATTCTTACCTCCAACACTATAAGAGCTAAAGGAGACACTGGAAGAACACGCATTCAACATTCAACTAAGAAAGGGGAAATGCCATCTTTGTCAGATTGATTAATGGATGAACAACTAAATCCAAAAAGAAGGATACTCTCACCAAGTCAACAATATGGAAGAGTCAAATGGTTGCATGACCTTCAAAACCATAAAATAAAAAAATGTCTAGCCTATAATAGAATATCTAGTCATATCAAATTTGACTATCAAGAATGCATTTCATACTTCTCGAGGAAAAACATAAAATAAAAAAATTCACTCAAAACATAAAACAAAAAAATTTTCTTAGTATTCTGTTAACATGCCTTCTATCTTAGAGACAAGGTCTCTGAAAATGAAAGGTTAATGAAGTCAAAGATGGTTGATGATGAAATATAATGGAGTTAGAATCCCAGCACCTCCCTTACCTACCAACACCTTAATTTAATTTTAGGAATGCAAGCTTGAAAATACAACAACTAATACGCAAGTAACTAAAATCCTGGTAGGAAAGCTACTTCAAAGGTAAAAGTGTTAAGATTGAAAGATAACGTCATAGGAATCTCCTCACCCCTCTTTAAGAAAAAAAAGAAGAAAAAGAGAAGAATCAAAGGCAAAGTCTTAAATAGATAAGTCTTGTCTGGAAAACCAAACCAAGAGAGATAGACTAAAAGAGTAAGAACCGTTTCACATCTATAAGCTTGTAAACCGTGGATTCTCTAAAAAGAAATGAGATTGCCAAAAAAATAAATAAATAAATAAATAGGAGAGAAAATTAGATCGCATGCTAGAATTAGAAGGACCGATCCAATCTCATTTTAGTATATTATCGACCAAGAAAGACCACCCAAAAGTAAGTACCATTTGATATCTATGGATGTGTAAACCTTGAAAATTAAGGTTAAGAGACATCCGAGATCTAAGCCAAAGCTAAAGAATAATTAACCAATAGAAACATGGTGAAAATAGACAAGTCACCAGAAGAATAGGTTCCTGATAAAAATATTGCACTAGAAAAAAAAATATAAAGGGAGGTCGATTGATGACCTACCACATTTTTAAACCAAAATCATCCCTAAACTTCAACAGACCTAGACAAGTATGAGGATTTAATCAAAGATAAAAGTATACATCATCTGTTTATTAAAATATTTTTAAAATAATAAATCTCTAGAAATTTTTGTTTCAAAAATAAAGTAAGGCAAATACATATAATCTACATTATTTGCTTCTTCAAACATTACAATAAAAAGGAAAAAAAGAGAGAGAACATCACTTTATAAGGTTTACTTGTTTTGAAGCTTATGCACTTATTTGGCATTCCAGAAAATGAACACTCAGCTTGAAGTACTACAACCTGACAATCATTGATTAAAGTGTTTGTTCACTGAGTCAACTAACCACTATAGTGTGTCCTACTCCACTATGTCAATATGACATTATAGAAGACAAGTTTCATGAAAATAGTAACCTTTTGCGTTTTTCTTTGCCCTACCAAGATGTAGTATGAACGATAAGTCGAAGAAGCTTCAAGCTGCCCCTCAAGATAGCCTTCCAAGTAATCAAAGTCAGATCTTTTGGACCAAATGGTCAAGACATTAATCACTATCTAAAGTGATCAAAACTCTGGGCATATCTCTCCCTAGGCCTCTTTAATCTATGACTATTCTAGCATAGGTCAGGATCTCTTCACCCAACTATTGTCAAGTAATAGTCTTTCTATTCTTGATCTGCGACTTTAATCCACCTCTAAAGGAAAAGTGGAACTCCTTTTGATCAAAATAGGATGTTTTCCTCAAAATCAAGCACCATACTCCTCTGCTATTCTATGCAAGGAAGAAAATGGAAAATGCTCATGTCTAAAGCATACGAGCATATACAATAACTCTCTTCTAAAAATACATGATGATGTCAGAGGGTATATTACTGAACATCCATTGTGAATTCTCAATCTAATATTAAATCCATCCTCTAATAAAAGAAGATGGTAGGGGTAAAGTCAAGTCCTCGTTCATTTAAATGCTTAAAGAAAAGCATGATGATAAAGCATTTGAAGTAGACAACTAATCCATCATGTTAATATCAAGTGTGATCTTCATTTCCTATCATCAAGAGGTTGTGGATAAGAAAATCAAGACTCTCTCACAAAATACTCACAAAAGAAGCATATAGCCAAGATTTCAAAATACAAAGGTGATCAAGAGTTCTTCCCCCACCTCGAAATACTGGAGCCAAGTAAATCTCTTTCCTAATATTTAAGAGACATCTATCATTATGGTATTCAAAGAATACTAACATATATGATATTTTCTATTACTTATATAATCAATAGATCAAGTCAAAGTTATGAAATCCTTAACAAAGACTTCAAGTAGACCACTTATATAGTGGTAAAATCAAATATGCTATTATAAAATGGCAAAAAAGTACACCATCTCCAATATGGTAAAGTCAAGCTTATCACCTCCAACAAGGTGAAATCAAAGTTATCACCTCCTAAATGGTAAAATCAAATTCTTCCTCTATGAGGGTTGCAAGTCAAATATGTTATCTCTAACATAGCAAAATCAAAGTAGCAATTTTGAAAACTAGCCAAATTGAAGTCCATCTTGTGTGATGATCAAGCCTACATTTACATGGAAAATTAAATCCACTTTCACATGGCAAATTAATGTCCATCTTGTGTGGTGATCAAGTTCAGATTTACATGGTAAATTAAATCCATTTTCACATGGTAAATTAAAGTCTATCTTGCATGGTGATCAAGTCTATATCTACATGGTAAATCAAGTTCATTCCATATGATAAATTAAGTCCATTTTGTATAATAATTAAGACTGCATTTACATGGTAACTCAAGTTTACTTCTACATGACAAATTAGGTTCACTCACACGTAATAAATTAAAGTCCATCTTATGTGGTGATTAAAGTTTATATTTAAATGGTAAATTAAGTCTACTTCCACAAGATAATCCAAGTCTACTTCTGCATGGCAATCAAAGTCCATTTTACATGGTGATTAAGTCTATATTTAAATAAAAAATTAAGTCCATTCTCACATAACAAATTAAGTCCATCTCTATATGACATCTAAGCCTGCTCCATGTAGTAAACTAAGTCCACTCTTATATGGTAAATTAAATCCATTTTTGTATGACAAGTCAATTCCACTTTTGTGTGGCAATTCAAACCCATATAGTCAACCTCTAGAATATTGACAAACCATACAGTCAAACTCATATAGTCCACCCCTATGTGGCAATCTAAGCCCATTTCATGTGGCAAACTAAGTCCACTCTTATATGGTAAATTAAATCCATCATTGTATGATAAGTCAAGTCCAGTTTTGGTGGCAATTCAAATCCATATAGTTAACCCTGGAATATTGAGATGGAGGGAGGTACTCAAAGTTCGTTCATACTCTCTCCTCTCGTCAGAACTAGAGAAGAGGCTAAGAAGGGGCAATTTGTTTGAGATGATTTTTGCCACAACCGAATTTGACAAAAATATGATTATAATTGAGACTTGTATGCCACTAAATTATGGCTCAAATGTGGGTCTTAGTCAGACTTAAATTTTATTAGCAGTCAAATTAGTGGTGGCAGTAGAGGCAATAGTAGCAGCAATAGTAGTAGTTGTTGTTATTGTTATAGTAGTGGTAGTAGTAGCAGCAGCAGCAGTAGTAGCTATAGTAGTAGTAGTAGTAGAAGTAGTAGTAATAGCAGTAGTAGTCGTAGCAGTAGTAGTTGTAGTGGTAGTTGAGGAAGTGGTAGCAGTAGTAGCAGTACTAACCATTTTTATAGTAGCAGTAGTAGTAGTAGCAGTCGTAGCAATGATAGCAGAAGTAGCAGTAGTAGTAGAAGCAGTAATAGAATAAGAAGTAGTAGTAGTAGTAATAATAATAATAGTAATAGTAGTATTAATACTAGTAGTAGCAGTAGTGGTAGGAGTGGCAGTAGTATTAGTTGGAGTAGCAGTAGCAGTATTAGTAGAAGGAGGAGTGCTAGCAATAGCAATTGTACTAGTAGTAGAAGCAGCAACAGTAGCAGTAGCAGCAGCAATAGTAGTAGTAGTAGTAGTAGTTGTTGTTGTTGTTGTTGTAGTAGGAGCCGTAGTAGAAGTAGTAGTAGTAGAAGTCATGGTAGTAGTAGACCCAACAGTAGTAGTAGTAGTTATTGTAGGATTAGTAGAAGGAGTAGTTGTTGTAGTAGTAGTGGTAATAGTAGCAACAGCAGCAGCAGCAGTAGTACTAGTAGCTATTACTACTACTAATACTACGCTTCAGCTCCTTCTGCTACTGCTTTTACTACTACTACTACTACTACTACTACTACTACTACTCTGGCTTCTATTACTACCACTACTACAGCTGCTATCGCTGCTACTACTACTTCCGCTACTACTAGTACTAATACTATTACTGTTGCTGTTGCAGCTACTACTCCTACTACTTCACCCACTACTACTATTGTTGCTACTAATACTGCTACTGTTTCCACTACTATGACGAGTACTACTACTACTACCACCACTTCTACCGCCGCTGCTGCTGCTACTACGGCTACTACTACTACTACTATTGTTGTTGTTGCTGTTGCTAATACTATTACTACTACTACTACTACTACTACTACTACTACTACAACTGCTACTACTACTACAATTACTGCAGCTAGTAGCACTATACTGCTATTACTACTACTACTACTACTTCTACTTCTGCTGTTACTACTTTTATTGCTTCTACCATTGTTGTTGCTACTGCTACCGCTACAACTACCACTACTTCATCTACCACAACTATTATTGCTGCTACTACTACTACACTAGTAATGCTACAGTACATACTACATACTACAACTCCTCCTCCAGCTTCTACCACTGTACTGCTAATATTGCTACTATTTCTGCTACAGCTACTATAGCTACTACTGCTACTATTGCTGTTTCTACCGCTTTTGATACTACTAATGCTACCACTATTGCAGCTACTACTAATGCTACTACGACTACTACTAATTATAATACAATTGCTACAACTACTAATATGCCTACTAATATAGTGGCTACTAATACTACATCCATAACTACTACTTCTACAACTACTATGGTCATTGTTGCTACTACTACTCCTACTACTGCTGCTTTTGCTACTACCACTGCTATTGCTTATACTACTACTTCTACTACTATGACTGCTGCTACTTCTGCTACTACTACTACTACCACAACTACTGCCACAACTGTTGCTACTAAAGCTACGATTATTACAACTGCGACTACTGCTGCAACTTCTACTAATAGTTCTGCTGCTACTTCTATAGCTACCACTACTACCGCACGTGCTACTACAACTACTACCGTTACCACTGCGGCTACGACTACAACAACAACAACTACTACCACAGTTGCTTTTACAACAACTACTACTACTAGTAGTACTAGTACTAATACTACTACTGCTGCTGCAATTGCAACTGTTGCCCTTGCTGTAACTACTACTACTACATCTTCTACTATTGCAACTATTGGCACTGCTGCAGCTGCGCCTTCAGCTTCTACTGCTACTACTACACTACCACTAGTACTCTAGCCACTGCTACTACTACTACAGCTGTTGCTACTACTACTACTATAGCTACGACTACCACTGCTACTACTACTATTACTACCACTACTACTACCACCACCACAACTCTTACTACTAGTACAATTGTACTATTCCTACCAGTACAACCACTCCTACAACAACAAGAACAACAACAACTACTACTACTATTTTTGCTACTAGTACAATTGTACTATTCCTACCTGTACAACCACTCCTACAACAATAACAATAACTACTACTACTACTGCAACTACTGCTACTACTACTACTATTACTACTACTACAACTACCACTTCTACTACTACTACCACTTCTACCACTTCTACTACTACTACTACCACTTCTACCACTACTTCTACTAATACATCTACTGCTACTACTACTGCTACTACAACTACTAATATTAGTATAACTTCTACTACTACTCCTTGTACTACATGTACTACCACTACAACTCCAAGTTCTACTATTATTCCTACTACAACTATGACAACAATTACTACTCTTGCCAGTACGACCACCACTACTACAACTACTACAATTACTACTAGTACTACTAGTACTACAATCACTACTACTGATACTACTACTACAACTACTACCACTTCAACAACTATTAGTGCCACTACACCTACTACTACTCTTACTGTTGTTGCTACTACTATCGCTACTACTACTACTACCACTACTACTACAACTACTACTACTGCTAATACTATGACTACAATTATTACTACTACTACTGCTGCAACTACTATTACTACAACTACTACTCCTAATACTAATGCTACTAGTAGTACTACAGCTGCTATTATGACTATAACTCCTAATACTACTATTATTACTACTACTGTTGCTATTACTACTACTACTGCTACTACTCCTACTCCTACTCCTCCTCCTCCTCCTCCTACTACTACTACTATGAGTACTACAAGAACAACTACAACTACTACTGCTCCTACTCCTACTATGACTACTACAACTACTACAACAACTACTACTACAACAACAACAACTACTACTACTAATACAACTACTCCTACTCCTACTATGTCTACTACAACAAATACTACTACTACTACTTCTGCTACTACTACTTGTACTACTACTACTACTACTACTTTGCCTAAAACTACTATTGTTGCTTCTACTGCTGCTATTGCTACAGCTACTGCTACTATTGCTACGGCTACCACTCCTACTACTACGACTATTACTACTACTACTACTACTACAACAACAACAACAACTACTACTACTAGTACTAAAAGGAATGGTACTACTACTGCTAGTACTTCTCATACTACTGCTACAACAACTACTACTACTACAATTACTACTACAATTTCTTTTCTTACTACAACTTCTACTCCTACTCCTTCTACTATTACAACTACTACTATTACAACTAATATTACTATTACAGCAACTACTACTGCTGCTGCTGCTACAAGTACTACTACTCCTACTACTATTACTGCTACTACTACTAGTACTACTAATACTACTACGATTATTACTACTACTACTATTATTACTAGTACTACTACTACTATTTCTTCTGCTGCTAGTACTACTACTACGACTACTATTGCAACTAGTGCTCAAACTACTACAATTACTGCTACTAAAGCTATTTCTGTGGCTATTGTTACTACTACTGCTAGTAGTAGTACAATTGCTAGTCCTACTACTACTAATACTTCTAATATCACACTTACTTCCGCTGGTACTTTGGTTGCGACCCGTATTGCTACACCTACCACAACAATTACTTTTCCTACTACTACTACTACAACAACTACTACTACTATTGCTAATACTACTACTACTACTTCTACTACTACTACTACTACTACAACAACAACTATTACTGCTGTTGCTTCAACTACTACTACTACTACAACTACTACTTATAATACTACTACTACTAATACTACTACTACTACTACTCCTCTATTTGTACCATAACAACAACAACAACCACTACTACTACTACTACAACCACTTCAGCTGCTGCTACTGCTACTAGTACTACTTTTGCTACTATAACAACTACGCTACTACTGCTACGGCTACTAGTACTACTTTTGCTACTATAACAATTACGACTACTACTGCTACTACTGCTATTAACACTACTACCACTACTACTACTGCTGCTGCTACTACTACTATTACTACTGCTGCTACTACTAATGCTGCTACTACTACTTCAACCTCAAAAAACAACATCAACAATAACTACTACTACTATTACTATTACTAATACAACTACACCTACTACAGCTACTACTACCACTACTATTACTTCACATGCTATAACTACTACTTCTGCTACTACAGCAACTACTATCGCTACAGCCACAGGTACTACTCCTACAACTACTGCGACTGTCGTTATTGCTGATGTGACAACAACAACAACAACTACTACTACTACTCCTCCTCCTACTACTACAACAACTACTACTACCCCAACTACTACTACTACTTTTACCACCACCACTACTACTACTACTACAGCTACTACTACTCCTACTACTACTGCCACTACTACAAATATTACTACTACCACAACTACAACTACTACTAGTGCTACCACTTCTACTACTACAACTAATACTACTACTGCTGCTGCTGCTACTACTACTGCTTCTACAACTACTGCAACTACAAGTATTAGAAGTACTACTATTGCTGCTGCAACTACAATTGCTACTTCTTCTACTCAGTTGCTACTACTACTACCATAACTCCAACTACTGTTGCTACTACCACTACCGCTACTACCACAACTAACAGAACTACTACTACTAATACTACTATTACTGCTGCTTCTACTAATAACACAACTACTACTAGTACTACTACTACTACTACTGCAGCTTCGACTACTGCTACTATGACTACTGCAGTTGCTGCTACTACTACAATTATTGTTGCTGCTACAGCTGCTATTGTTGTTGTTGCTGCTACTACTAATACTATTACTACATCTACCACAATAACTAGTACTACTACTACTACGACTGCTACTACTACTGCTACAGCATCTACTTTTTTGACTTCTTATACTACTGCTACAACTTTTGTTACGATTGCTACCACTAGTACTACTACAACAACTACTACTACTGCTACTTCTTCTCCTGCTATTATAATTACTACTACTCCTGCTACTACTACTATTGCCGCTACTGCTACAACTGCTACTACTACTATAGCTCCTACAATTACTTCTATAGCTACTACTGCTAGTACTTCTACAACTACTACTACTACTACTGCAATTGCTATTACTACTAATACTACTCCTACTAAAGCAACTACTGCTACTACTACTCCTACAACTAATGCAACTACTACTGCTATCACAGCGGCAACTAATGCTACATCCACAACTACTTCTCCTACTCTTAACACTACTGCTATTACTACGGCTGCTACTACTACTGCTACTGCTTCTGCTACTACTACTACTTGCACGACTACTAGTGCTACTACCACTACTATTACTACTCCTACTTCTACTACTACTATGGCTACTACTACTACTCCAACCACTACTCGTAGTAGTATTGCTATTGCTGCTGCTACTAAAACTACTACTACTTCTACCACAGCTGTTGCAGCTACGGCCATTACCACTACTATCGCTGCCACTACTACTACTATTACTAGTACGATAACTACTACTACTACTACTACTACTACAGGTCCTGCAACTGCTACTACAACTACTGCTATTACTACTATTGCTGCAGCAACTGTCACTACTACTACTACCGCTACTACTGCTACTATTGCTGCTGTTAGTACAACAACTTATACTACTACTAGTATTGCGGCTACCACTAGTAAGAGTACTACTAGCACTAATGCAGCTTTGACTACTACTACTGCAGCTCCAGATGCTACTACTAGTACTACTGTTGCTACTACTACAACAACAACTACTACTTTTGCAGCAGCTACTTCATCTACTACTATAGCTCCTACTACCCCTACTATTGCTATTACAATGACTGCAACTACTACTGCTACTGCTTATACTTCTAGTACCACTTGTGCTACTCCTACAACTTTTGCTATGACTACAACTACTAGTACTACTTTCGCTACTACTACTACAACTAATATGACTATTGCTACTACAACTTCTACTACAAGAACTACTACTACTACTTCTGATGCTGCTATTACTATTCTTACCACTACTGCTACTACTACTACAACTACTACTACTGCTACTACAGCCACTACGAATACTACTACTATAACAACAACTACTACTATTGCAGCTAGTGCTCAAACTACTACAGTTACTGCTACTAAAGCTATTTCTGCGGCTATTGTTCCTACTATTACTAGTAGTATGACTGCTAGTCCTACTATTGCTAATACTTCTAATATCATAGCTACTTCCGTTGGTACTTTGGTTGCGACCCGTATTGCTACACCTACCGCAACTATTTCTTTTTCTACTACTACTACTACAACAACAACTACTACTACTATTGCTAATACTACTACTACTACTACAACAACAACAACTATTACCGCTGCTGCTTCTTCTACTACTACGAGTACAACTACTACTACTAGTTCTACTACTTACAATACTACTACTACTAATACTACTACTACTACTACTCTATTTGCACCATAACAACAACAACAACAACTACTACTACTACTACTGGTACTACTACTACTACAACAACTTCGGTTGCTGCAACTACTACTATTACTACTTTTGCTACTATAACAACTACGACTACTACTGCTACTACTACTACTACCACTACTCCCACAACTACTACTACTACTACTACTGCTGCTGCTACTAATGCTACTACTACTACTTCAACCTCAAAAAACAACAAGAACAACAACAACAACTACTACTACTATTACTAATACAACTACACCTACTACTGTTGCTACTATCACTATTATTACTTCACATGCTATAACTACTACTTCTACTACTACAGCAACTACTACCGCTACAGCCACAGCTATTGCTCTTACAACTACTGCTACTGTTGTTATTGCTAATGCTACAACAACTTCTACTACTACTACTACTACTACTCCAACTACTACTACTACTACTACTACTACTACTATTACTTTTACCAGTACTACTACTACTACTACTACAGCTACTACTATGACTACTACTATTGCTACTACTAAAAATATTACTACTACCACAACTACAACTACTACTAGTACTACGGCTTCTACTACTACAACAAGTAATATACTACTGCTGCTGCAACTGCTACTACTGCTTCTATAACTTCTGAAACTACAAGTATTAGAAGTACTACTATTGCTGCTGCTACTACAACTGCAACTACTTCTTCTACTACAGCTACTGCTGCTACTACCATAACTCCAACTACTACTGCTACTACCACAACTAACATTACTACTACTGCTAATACTACTATTACTGCTGCTTCTGCTAATAACACAACTACTATAGTACTGTGGCTACCACTACTAGTACTACTACTACTGCAGCTTTGACTACTGCTACTGCTACTACTGCAGCTGCTGCTACTACTACTACTACTATTATTGTTGTTGCTACAGCAGTTGTTGTTGTTGTTGTTGCTGCTACTACTACTATTACTATATCTACTACTATAACTAGTATTACTACTACTACGACTGCTACTACAACAGCTACAGCTTCTACTTCTCCGACTTCTTGTACTATTGCTACAACTTTTGTTACGATTGCTACTACTACTACTACCACCACTGCTACTACTACTACTGTTACGACTATTACTACTGCGACTACTACTACTGCTGCTACTACTGCTACTTCTTCTGCTGCTATTATAATTACTACTACAACTGCCACTACTGCTATTGCCACTACTGCTACAACTACTATTGCTACTATAGCTCCTACAGTTACTTCTGTTGCTACTACTGCTAGTACTTCTACAACAACAACTACTACTACTACAATTGCTATTACTACTAATACTACTTCTCCTACTAAAGCAACTACTGCTACTACCACTGCTACTACTACTCCTACTACTACTACTCCTACAACTAATGCAACTACTACTTCAACAACTGCTGTTGCTGCTATTGCTATCGCTGTGGCAAGTACTGCTACATCTACAACTACTTCTCCTATTTAACACTACTGCTACTACTACGGCTCCTACTACAACTTGCACGGCTGCTAGTGCTACTACCACTACTATTACTACTCCTACTTCTACTACTACTACAACTAATACTACTACTACTACTATGGCTACTACTACTACTCCAACCACTACTCGTAGTAGTATTGCTACGGTTGCTGCTACTAAAACTGCTACTACTTCTTCTACCACAGCTGTTGCTGCTACGACCACTACCACTACTATCGCTGCCACTACTACTACTATTAATAGTACGATAACTACTACTACTGCTACATTTAATACTACTACTACTAGTACTACTGGCCCTATAACTGCTACTACAACTACTGCTATTACTGCTGCTGCTGCTGCAACTGTCACTACTACTACTATTGTTACTACTGCTGCTATTACTACTACAACTTATACTACTACTAGTACTGCGGCTACCACTAGTAATAGTATTACTACCACTAATGCAGCTTTGACTACTACTACTGCAGCTCCAAATGCTACTACTAGTACTACTGTTGCCACTACTACTACAACAACTACTACTTTTGCAGTAGCTATTTCATCTACTGCTACTATTACTACTACTACATCTCCTATTACTCCTACTATTGCTATTACAATGGCTGCTACTACTACTACTACTGCTTCTACTTCTACTACTGCTTGTGCTATTGCTACAACTTTTGTTATGACTACAACTACTAGTACTACTACCACTACTACTACTACAACTACTATGACTATTGCTACTACAACTTCTACTACAACAACTACTACGGCTACTTCTGATACTGCTATTACTATTCTTACAATTGTTGCTACTACTGCTACTACTGCTACTATTACAACTACTACTGCTGCTACTACAGCCACTACTACTACTACTAAGGTAACAACTACTACTGCTCGAGCCACTATTGCTACTATTACTACTACTACTGCTACTAGTACTCCTATTACTACTGCTCCTATTACTGCTGCTCCTAAAACTAATGCAACTACTACTGCTACTGCTGCTACTGCTACTAATGCTGTTGGTGGTGCTACTACTACTACATCTACAATTACTTCTAATACTCCTAATACATTTGCTACTACTACTGCTACTGCTTTTGGTACTACTAGTACTACTGCTACTATTTTTGCTACTACTACTACTACTAGTGCTACCACCACTACTACTACTGCCACTGCTACAATTACTGCTACTACTATTACTACTGCTACTTCTGCTACAACTACTACTATTACTAATAATACTACTACTACTGCTACTACTTCTATTTGTACTACTACTATTGCTATTATTGCGCCTGCAGCTACTACAGCTACTACTACCACTACTATTGCCACTACTACTGCTACTACAATTGCTACAGCCACTACTACTACTACTGCTACTATTACCCCTGCTATTGCTACTACTATTGCTTCTCCTACTATTACTAGTAATACTACTGTTACTATAACTACTACTATTGCTATGACTATGGCTGCTAAAACTCCTACTACTACTACTACAACTGCTGCTAATGTTGTTGTTGTTGTTGCTACTACTACTACAACTACTACAACTTCTACTACTACTGCTTCTGCTACTACTATTGTAGCAACAACCACTGCTGTTGCATCTACCATTAATACTTCTACTACTTCTACTACTACCACTTTCACTCATACTACAACCAATGATGCTACTGCTACTACTATTACTAATATTGCTGCTACTACTACCACTATTATTACTACTACTACTATTGTTACTACCACAACTACCACTATTACTACTACTACTACCACTACAATAATGACAACTGCTACTACTATAATTTCCACACCAACAACTACTCCTACTATTGCTACTACAACTGCTACAACTACTACTATACTACTGCTACTGCTACTACTATTGCTACTACTGCTACTAATGCTACTACTACTACTTCTACCACAACAACAACAACAACAACAACAACTACTACTACTGCTACTAATGCTACTACTACTACTTCTACCACAACAACAATAATAACAACAACAACAACTACTACTACTACTACTACAACTACTCCTACTAATCCTACTACTACCACTAGTATTATTTAACATACTATAACTTCTACTTCTACTACTACAGCAACTACTAACGCTACCACTACTGGCACTACTCCTACTACTACTACTGTTGTTATTGTCGGTGCTACTACTACTACTGCTATGGTAACTGCTACTACTACAACAACTTCTGCTACATCTTATACTACTATACCACTATTGATGCTGCTGCAGCTGCTCCTACAACTTCTACTGCTACTACTACTACACTACTCCTAGTACTCTAGCCGCTATTGCTACTACTACTACTACAACTACTGCTACGACTACCAATAGTACTATTCTTACTACTACTACTTCTACTGCTACTACTTTTACTACTTGTACAATTGCCACTATTCCTACCAGTACTACCAATACTACTACAACAATAAGTAGTAAAACTACAACAACAACAACAACAACAACTACTACTACTACTACTACTACTACTACTATTAGTACTACAACTACCACTACTACTACTACTACTCCTACTGCTACTATGACTACTACTACTACAACTACTACTACTATTGCTACAATTACTACAACTACGACAACTACTACTACAACTACTACTATTACTATGACTTCTACTACTACTCCTTTCAGTACTATTTATGCTACTACTACTCCTCCTACTAGTACAACCACCTCTACTACAACAACAACAACTACTACTAATACTACTATTACTACTAGCACTACTACTGCTACTACTACAACAACTACTAACACTTCTACTAGTATTATTGCCACTACTACTACTACTAGTCTTACTCCTACTTCTACTACTACAACTACTTTCTCTACTAATACAATTGCTACTATTCCAACCAGTACTACCACTACAACTACAACAACAACAACAAATGTTACTACTGCTACTATTGCAACTACTACTAGTACTGTGGCTACCACTACTAATACCACTACTACTACTATTGCAGCTTCGACTACTACTACTACAACAACAACTACTGCTACTATTGTTGTTGTTACTATTGCTGCTTCTACTACTTCTGCTACTACTACATCTCCTACTACAACTAGTACTGCTACTACTACTGCTACTGCTTCTACTTCTCCTACTGCTTGTACTACGGCTACAACTTTTGTGATGACTGCTACTACTAGTACTAATACCACTATTACTAGTACTATTATTACGACTATTGCTACTCTATTACTACTGCTATTGCAACTATTGCTACTTTCGTTGCTATTACTGTTACTACTACTACTGCTACTACTGCTATTGACGCTATTGCAACAACTACTACCACTACTATAGCTCCTATAGTTACTTCTACAGATACAGCTACTAGTACTTCTGCAACTACTACTATTACTATTGCAATTGCTATTACTACTAATTCTAATTCTACTGCTAAAGCAACTACTGCTACTATCACTGCAACTACTGCTGCTACTACTCGTACAACTAATGCAACTACTACTACTACAACTGCTGTTGCTGGTACTGTTATCGCTTCTGCAACTACTACTACATCTACAACTACTTCTCCTACTCCTAACACTACTGCTACTACTACGCCTTCTACTACTACTGCTACTACTTCTACTACTACTACTACTTGTACTACTGCTAATGCTACTACCACTACTATTACTACTGCTACTTCTACTACTACTACAACAAATACTACAACTACTACTTGTACTACTGTTAATGCTACTACCACTACTATTACTACTGCTACTTCTACTACTACTACAACAAATACTACTACTACTACTATTGCTACTACTACTACTACTGCAACCACTACTCATAGTAGTATTGCTATTGCTGCTGCTACTAAAACTGCTACTAATTCTTCAACCACAACTGCCGTTACTACGACCACTACCACTACTACCACTGGCAGTACTACTACTATTACTTCTACAACAACAACTACTACAGCTATAACTAATACTACTACTACTACTAGTCTTACAACTGCTACTACTACTGCTACTACCACTATTGCAGCTGCTGCAACTATCACTACTACTACTACCGATACTACTACTACAGTTCCTGCTATTACTACTACAACTTATACTACTACTACTAGTACTGTGGCTACCACTACTAATTGTACTACTACTACTAATGCAACTTTGACTATGCAGCTCCAAATGCTACTACTACTACAACTACTACTTTTACAGCAGTAGCTGCAACTACTACTACTATTACTACCACTACATCTCCTACTACTCCTACTATTGCTATTATAATGACTTCTACTACTACTTCTACAACTACTTCTGCTGCTGCTACAACTTTTGCTATGCCTACTACTACTAGTACTACTACCACTACTACTACTACGACTACTACTACTGCTACTTCTGATTCTGCTATTACTATTCTTACAACTGCTGCTACTACTGCTACTACTGCTACTACTATAACTACTATTGCTGCTACTACAGCCACACTACTACTAGTACTGTAACAACAACTACTACTACTGCTAAAGCCACTATTGTTACTATTACTACTGCTACTACTACTAGTACTCCTTTTACCATAGCTCCTATTACTACTACTCCTAAAACTAATGCAACTACTACTACTACTACTGTTGTTGCTACTGCTACTGCTGTGGTTGCAACTGCTACTACTACATCTACAATTACTTCTCCTACTCCTAACACTATTGCTACTACTACGACTGCTACTACAACTACTACTGCTTTTGCTACTACTAGTACTACTGCTACTACTTTTGCTACTACTACGGCTACTACTAGTGCTACCACCACCACAACTACTGCTATTACCACTATTACTACTACTACTATTACTACTGCTACTACTGTTACAACTACTACTACTGCTGCTATTACTGCTCCTACAGCTACAATAGCTACTACTACCACTACTACTGCCACTATTACTTCTACTACTCCTATTACCACTACTACTGCTACTAAGACTGCTACTCCTACGATTACTAGTAATACTATTGCTACTACAACTACTATTACTGCTACGAATATGGCTGCTAAAACTACTACTACTACTACTACAACTATGGCTACAGTTGTTGTTGTTATTGCCCCTACTACTACAACTACTACAACTTCTCCTACTACTACTACTTCTGGTGCTACTATTGTAGCAATAACCACTGCTATTGCTTCTACCATTACTACTTCTGCTACAACTACTACTGCCACTTTTGCTCATGCTACAATCATTGATGCTATTGCTACTACTATTACTACTATTGTTGCTCCTACTACCGCTATTACTACTACTACTACTACTATCACTATTACTACTACTACCACCACTACAACAACGACAACTACTACTACTATAATTTCTACACCTACTATTACTGCTACTATTGCTACTCCTCCTCCTCCTCCTCCTCCTCCTACTACTACTACTATACTACTGCTAGTACTACTACTACTACTGCTACTACTACTACTACTAATGCTACTCTACTACTTCTCCTACTACTACTACTACTACTACAACAACTACTACTACTACTACTACAACTACTCCTACTAATTCTACTACTACCACAACTATTAACATACTATAACCACTACTTCTACTAGTATAGCAATTACTACCACTACTACTAATGGTACTGCTCCTACTACTACTGCTACTGTTGTTATTGCCGGTGCTAGTACTACTACTGCTATGGTAACTACTACTACTACTACATCTTCTACTACTACCACAATTGTTGCTACGGCTACAGCTCCTACAACTTCTACTACTACTAATACTACAATACTACTAGTACTCCAACCGTTGTTGCTGCTACTACTACTACTACTACTACTACTACTAATACTACTATTACTACTACTACTACTACTACTTTTAAAACTTGTACAATTGCTACTATTCCTACCAGTACTACCAATATTACTACAATTACTACAACTGCTATAACGATTACTACTACTACTACTACAACAACAACAACAGCTACCACTACTACTACTACAACTCCAGCTGCTACTACTACTATTACTACAAAAACAACAACCACTACTGCTACTATTACTACAACTGCGACTACTACTACTACAACTACTACTATTTCTACGACTTCTACTACTACGCTTTCTAGTACTATTTGTACTGCTACTACTCGAACTTCTACTATTATTACTACTGTAACTACTATTACTACTACTACTCCTACTAGTACGACCACCACTACTACTACAACAACAACAACTACTACTAATACTAGTTTAATTACTTGCACTACTACTGCTACTACTACATCTACTACTACCACTTCAACTACTATTAGTGCCACTACTACTACTCTTACTTCTACTACTACTACTACTACTACTTTTAATACTAACACAATTGCTACTATTCCTACCAGTACTACCACTATAACTACAACAACAACAACTACTACTACTAATACTGGGGCAACCACTACTAATAATAATACTACTACTATTGTAGGTTCGACTACTGCTGCTTTTACTGCTACTGCAGCTATTGCTACTACTGCTACTACTGCTGCAACTACTACATCTCCTACTACAACTAGTACTGCTACTACTACGACTGTACTACTACTACTACTGCTACTTCTACTTCTCCAACTGCTTGTGCTATGGCTATAACATTTGTTACAACTTCTACTACTCATACTACTACCACTAGTACTGCTACTACTATTATGACTATTGCTACTGCTACTACTACCACTTCTACTACTATTGCTGCCACTACTATTACTACTGTTACTGCTGCTGCTACTACTACAAATACTTTACTACTAAGATAATTGCTACTATTCCTTCCATTACTACCATGACTACTACTACTATGACAACAAAAACAACAACAACAACAACAACTACTACTACTACTATTACCACCACCACCACCACCACTTCTTCTACTACAACTACTACTATTACTACTACTACTACTGTCACTTTCGCTCATACTACTACCATTTCTGCTACTGCTACTACTACTACCACTATTACTAGTACTTCCGCCACTACAACAATGACAACTACTACTACTATAATTTCTACACCAACTACTATTGCTGCTGCTGCTGCTACAACTACTACTACTACTACTACTACTACTACTACTACTACTACTACTACTACTACTACTGGTAACACTGCTACTCTGGCTACTGCTATTCCTACTAATGCTACTACTACTATTTCTACCATAACAACAACAACAATAACAAAAACTACTACAACAACTACTACTACAACTACTCCTACTACTGCTACTACTACCACTACTATTACTTCACATACTATAACTATTACTTCTACCACTACAGCAACTACTACCGCTACCGCTACTACTGCTACTCTTACTACTACTATTACTACTATTATTATTGCTATTGCTACAACAACAACTGCTACTGCTACTATTGCTACTACTACTATTACTCCAACTACTACAACAACAACTACTACTACATCTACTACAACTACTGCTACATGTATTACTACTGCGACAACTATAACTACTACTAGTATTAGTACTTCTACTACTAGCACAACTAATACTACTTCTACTGCTACTACAACTACTGCAACTACTATCAGTAGTAGTACTACTATTGCTGTTGCCACTAAAACTGCTAGTACTACTACAGCTGCTACTGCTACTACCATAACTACTCCTACCTCTACTACCACTACTACTACCGCTACTACCATAACTAATACTATAACTACTACTAATACCACTACTAGTACAGCTGATGCTGCTACTATTGTTGTTGTTGATGATGCTACAGCTACTACAACTACTACTACTATTATCATTTCTGCGATCACTACTACTCCTGCTGCTGCTACCACCACCGCTACTACTACTATTGCTGCAACTACTACTAGTATTGTGGCTACCACTACTAATGCTACTACTACTACTACCGCAGCTTCAGTTACTGCTGCTACCACTACTAGTACTATTAGTGTTTTTGCTGCTACTATTACTACTACTACATCTCCCACTACTATTAGTATTGCTAGTACTACTACCACCACTGCCGTAGCTGCTATCACTACTACTCTTGCTGCTGCTACCACCACTACTACTGCTGCTACTACCGCAACTACCACTACTAATACTACTACTACTACTACTATATCTTCGACTACTACTAATACTACTACTACTACTGCTGCTGCCGCTGCTGCCGCTACTACCACTACTATTGTTGTTGTGCAACAGATGTTGCTACTGCTGCTACTACTAGTACTGCTACTGCTTGTGCTACTACCTCTGCTACTGCTTGTGCTACTACTACTAATTTTGCTATGACTGCTACAACTAGTACTACTACCACCACAACTACTACTATGACTATTGCTACTACTACTACTGCTACTTCTGTGGCTGCTATTACTATTACTACCATACTGCTACTACTACTGCTACCACTGCTGCTACTAAGCTCCAACATTTATTTCTACAACTACTACTGCAAGTACTACTATAACTAATACTACTATTGTTTTTAGTGCTATTACTATTAACACTACTAATGCAACTAAAGCCACTACTTCTACTACCACTACTAGTACTGTCGCTACTACTACAACAACTTCTAATACTCCTACAACTAATGCAACTACTACTACTACAACTACTGTTGCTGCTACTACAACATCGATAACTACTTCTCCTCCTCCCAATACTACTTCTAGTACTATGGCTGCTACTACTACTGCTTATAATATTTCTAGTGCTTCTAAGACTACTACTACTACCGCTACTTCTACTATTACTACAACTAATACTACTACTATTACTATGGCTAATACTGCTACTGCAACCACTACCAATAGTAGTACTATTGCTGCTGCTACTACTAAAACTGCTACTACTTCTACCACAACTGCTGTTGCTACGACCACTACTACTACTACCATTGCTATTAGTATTGCTACTACTACTACAACAACAACAACAACTACTACTACTGCTACTGCTGCTCCAGCTACAGTTGCTACAGCTATCACTACTACTACTACTATTGCTATTGTTGCTGCTGTTACTACAACAACTAATACTACTGCTAGTGCTATGGCTACCACTAGTAATAGTACTACTACTACTGCAGCTTCAACTGCTGCTATTGCTGCTCCTAATACTTCTACTAAAACTGTTGCTACTACTAGCATAACTACTACTTTTGTTCTCTTGCTACTAATACTACTACTATTTCTACTACATATCCTACTACTACTACTGCTATTATTACAATGACAGCTACTACTACTGCTACTGCTTCTACTTCTATAGCTAATTGTGCTACAGCTACTACTTTTGCGATGCCTACTACTACTAGTAGTACTACCAATGTACTACTACTACTATAATAATTGCTACTACTAGTATTACTACTACTTTGATATCGCTATTACTATTCCTCCTACTGCTGTTACTACTGCTACAGCTACAACTACTACTGCTACTACTACAACCACTATTACAACTATTTCTATAACTACTACTACTACTTCTGCTATTGATACTACTAGTACAGCTGCTGCTACTAAAGCCACTATTGCTACTACTACTGCTACTACACTCCTATCACTAGTATAACTACAACTAATGCAACTACTACTACTATTGTTGTTGCTGCTACTACTACTACATCTACAATTACCTCTCATACTCATAATACTACTGCTAGTACTATAGCTGCTGCTACTACTACTACTACCTTTGCTGCAACTACTACTTGTACTACTACCACTACTTTTGCTACTACTACTACTACAACTAGTGCTACTACTACAACTAGTGCTATAACCACTACTACTGCTGCTACAGTTACTGTTACTACTACTACTACTGCTGCTACTTTTGCTACTGCTACTTCTATTACTAATACTACTACTACTATTGCTATGACTGCTGCTATTACAACTACTACTGCTGCTAATATTGCTACTACTACCGCTATTATTGCCACTACTACTGCTACGCTACTGCTACTACTACTACTATTACTAGTACTTCTATTGCTACTATTATTAGTAATACTACTGCTCTTAAAACTACTATAACTGCTACGACTACGGTTGATGAAACTGCTACTATTACTATACAGAACGAGCGACGGCTCGGATGGGGGGGCAACTGACGGGCGCAACGGCGCCAACGTCGCCGCAGCCTACGATACGACACGGACGACCCACGGGCCACGGGCAGTCAGACGGCGACCACGGCCGCGACGGTACGACGACAGGGACGACGAGGGCTACGACTACGGCCGAAGACTACGACCACTAGGAGGACGGAACGCGCGGCCATAGACAACAATGCCGAACGACGCAGGCGAAGTGCGACACCAACTACTTCTGCTACTACTACTATTGCTGCTGCTCCTACTACTATTACTACTACAACAACAACAACTACTACTACTACTATTGCTACTACAGTTGAAACTAATGCTACTACTACTACATCTACCATAACAACAACAACAATTACAAAACCCACTACTACTACTACAACAACAACAACAACTACTACAAAACCTCCGTCTACTACTACTACCACCACTACTATTACTTCACATACTATGACTGCTACTTCTACTACTATAGTAACTACTACCACTACTGCTACTACTACTACTTCTACTACTATTGTTATTGATGCTGCTACTACTACTACTGCTGCTACTACTACAACTGCGACTACTACTACAACTATTACTACTACCACAACTATAAGTACTACTAATACTTCTACCTCTACTACTACCACAACTAATACTACATCTACTCCTACTACAACTACTAGCAGTAGTAGTACTACTATTGCTATTGCTACTTAAATTGCTATTATTTCTTTTACTACAGCTACTGCTACTACTACCATAACTACTACTACTGTTGCTACTATTACTACTACTGCTACTACCACAACTAATACTATAGCTACTACTAATATCACTACAACTGCTGCTGCTACTACTACTACCACTACAATCGCTACTAATGTCACTACTACTACTCCTATTGCTGCTACCGCTACTACTACTACTCCTACTACTGCCACTACTACTAGTAATGTAGCAACCACTACCAATACTACTACTACTGCTACTACTGCTGCTACTGCCACTACTACCATTACTACTATTATTACTGCTACTGTTGTTGCTGCCACTACTGCTGCTACTACTACTACTAATACTGTTACTACTATTGCTACTGCTTCTACTTCTCCTACTACTTATACAACTACAACTACTTTTTCTATGATTGCTACTACTGCTACTACTACCACTACTACTACTATGACTATTGCTACTGCTACTACTACTACTACTACTGTTGCTGCTACTTTTGTTGCTACTATTACTAATTACTACTACTGCTACTATTACTGCTACTACAGCTACTGCTACAACTACTACTGGGACTGGTACTGCTTCTACAGCTCCTACCATTGCTATTATAACTGCTACTGCTAGAAATACTGCAACTACCAGTACTACTGCTACTATTGCTATTACTACTTATACTACTACAACTACTAAAGCGACTATAGCTACTACCACTGCTACTACTACTACTAATCCTTAGTGGTGGTGGTGGTGGTGGTGGTGGTAGTAGAAGCTATACTAGTCGTAACAGTAGTAGTGCTAGGAGTTGGAGTAGGGTTAGTAGTAGGAGTTATTGTACTTGGAGTAGGGATAGTAGTAGTAGTTATAGTAGTAGCAATAGCAATAAGAGTAGTAGTAGGTA